>JAANQP010000704.1:0-81012 GCA_011320165.1 Fusarium protoensiforme | reverse complement strand
GATTGAGCGAATACATTGATAAGCCTACCAGCATCCGTTTAGACCTCTTTGTCTTGGGCTTGAGGAGTCTTAGCATCAACAGTGGTAATCATATTGATGACCCTATCATAGCTCTTAGTACTATCTATCGTACGCGGTTATCCCATCAAGGGTCGGGCTGCATACTTAGTACTATCCAGTCCGTAGTGTGATTGACAAGTTATGAAAATGACATGTGGCATCGAGATATGCAGGTACATTAAAGGACTAGTCACTCAATCATGCTCAATCCCCTTCTTTCATCCGTTACTAACCAAAGACCACGTACTAAGCCTCGCGCATCAACAGTTCAGCTACTTCTTGAGCCAAGGCTTGATCGCCTGAATTGGATCCTCTTCCGAGAAGCCCAACACTTCCTGAGCAAAGTTCTGCTCGGGTTGAAGCGCCAGGGCAGCACCATCTCGAAAGAGTCGACCATGAAGCAAAGGATAGAACGCTGCGTCGAAATTGCCGTTGGCCAGATCCTTTTCGGCAGCCCTCTGGACTTCCTCAACCTTGCAAGTCTTGACAGTCCACTTATTCCCAGATACCTTCTCTGCAAGTGAAAGGGTTTCCCTTTGAGAAATGTTGAACGAGGCGATCGTGATGTACTTGTTTGAGGTTTGGGCTGGATCCTTCAAGATAGCAGCCACAACCTTGGCCACAAGGGTGAGATTACTGGTCTGAAACTTTTCGTTGCCCGAGTCAGAAATTTCTGCCGTCATGGTGTTTTTATCAAACCCAAGGGACAGGTGTTCTAGCCCCTATACTGTGTCAGCCAAATTGTCCCGATACTTGGAGACGCAAGCAAACAGCCGCGAGAACCTCACTCACCCAGTCAAACCATAATCCAGTAGAGATGCCCGTCCAAGAGAAAAATTGGTTTTCCTTTGCGAGCTTGTCCAGATAAGATCGTGTAGATGTTTTATCGGAAAGGAGTTTGCCAAAGATTGTGTCTCCCAGAATCGTCGTGTCCATTCCCCATTCCGACGGGATGAAACGCTTCACCTTGGCGGCAACGGCAGCGTCGGCAGCCAAGTTTTGATAATCAGTTGCTGGCGGGACCAGAAATGAGATGAATGCATCCTGGCCTTCGAGAGCCGCACTCCAAGAGTCAAACGAGTCGTGGATGACCCTCCGAACTTGAACCCCATCAGGGAAAGTAGCCGTGGAGGTTGGTCTTTGCAAAGCGGTCACGTTAAAGTTAGAGGCCAAGAGCTCCTTCACGACGACTTTGCCGATATTCCCGGATGCCTTGGTCTTCTATTAGCACTGCCTTCTCTTCTTCTGGTGCACCACCTACTCCGGCGATGGCAATGTTTTGATAGCTAGACATGGTCGGTTCCCTTGCTTGGACGCGACGAATTAATGGATGGGAATTAAAGCACTTGAACACTTGGCCAGTAGTCAAATCTGTTTGCTGTTCAGGTTGTCTTTGAATCTGGATGTCAAAAGTGGCCGTACAAGGACATTAAATAGTTGAGGATGGCCCTGGAGTTTTATCCTCTCGCTCTTCGTTATTGACGAATGGGGCCATGTTTGTATATTTAGCTCTTGACATTCAACGAGAACGCGAACCACTCGAATAAACCTATTAAGCCGTGGGCATCCATTTGGTCTGGTCGGTCACTGTCAGCCATTCGAGTTTCCGCCCCACGTCTAACCCTGGGGTTGAAGATGGAGATGGGCGCCAATTGTCCCGAGACAAGCGGGGGTTATATCCGTGAGCGTGGAGTCAGATTAATAATAGGCCATCCTCGTCCCACTCACATCAGGAATTTCACTCGCAAACCACGTTATTCTCTTGTTGATCGTATCGGTGCCTCATCCAACATGAAGCGCCGCTCCAATACCAGGACAGGACAGAATAAACGACCTCGAACATCTCAGACTTTGGGTCTTGCGAGATTGGAGCAAGACAATTTCCACGATGGCAGGTCTACTCGACATGAAGCGGAGGACTACCACCTCGCCACAGCCAACATGCCTTTAGATGCTCTCTCATGCATCTGGAGAAAGGGTACAAACCGACACCTTAACCGCCGACATGTGGAGAAACTATGCAATGTCTTCAAGCAAGGTGATCTGAAGCGACAGGAGGTTGAGAACTATTTACTGGTTCAATGTAGCGCAGAAGCCGTGGGTCGTATGATGAGCCACCTTGATCAACCGAGGCATTCCTCTCAATGCGATAAAGTACTCTCGTTTGAGGACTGGTTGGTGGTCAATCCAAATGAAAAGGCAGAAGTCATGGCAGGCCAACATAGGATAGATGCGCTACGTGAATATGTGAAGCAGGCGGGAGCAGATAGTAAGGAGCTATGGTGGACATGCACCATCTATGACCGAGGTAAGTGGGTGCAATACCAGCCATATAATGATAGGAACTAAGATTATATAGACTCAATCCCGTCCGAGATAGATGTCAAGCTTCGTGTCAACCGCCACGACCTATCCCTCCCTGATAGCCATGGCCAAATCTGGATGCAGCTCGTACTGGCAAATGACCAATGCGATTCTCTGTTTCGGGGAAAGAAATACGACGTGGAAACGCGAATTATGGATATTCTACAACTGAGTGCCACTGACAAGTTTCCTACTGCTCGACTTGTCACTCTCTGGAAAAACAATCGTTGGAGACCGATGATCACTCGTTGGTGTGGGACACGGCTTGGTAGGATGACTTTCAATATCTCAACCTGGGATTGGATGGCAAGCTATCGAATTGATAGTGTAAGTTTCTTATTTCTTTCTGGATACTGAATGCGTTACTAATATGTCTCTTCTTCTCAGTACTGGTTTGCGACTTTTGAGCAGGTTCTTGAGTCACTTGCTGAACTACCTGAGGAATGTGCCGACAGCTTGCAGGCTTCGGATTGGATCAAGCTAGCAGAGGCACTGCCTATCGGACACACAGAGATGGACGCTCAACGGCTCTTTTACCCTAACCAAACAAGGGACGAGTCCAGTGTTACACGTCGTCAAGGCTTCCTTCTAGAGCTGAGTGACAGTGCTTACAGCCGTCTCTACCGTCAAATCGCAAATTACCCCGAGATAGTTTTTCCAGATGTCCAAAAACTCCTCAAGACAACCAAAGAGGAGGGTCGGACCATGATGCAGGTCTTGACCCACGTGGTGGCATGGTTAAATCCCAATCCAGCTGTCATCATAGACAAGCGGCAAAACAACAAGCCCCTCATTCGGGAGGATCTCAAACCAGCAATTCGAGAAAGACAGAGAAGTTCAACGTTAAGGGATGGAAACAACGAAAGCGAGGTAACCAGCGGGACGAGGGGGAAAGAAGATCAATCCACCCAGTTGGAGCAACTCTCAATTCAGCTCGAAAAGGCAGTTCTCGATGCAGTCCGGGACCAGATGAACTCGTTCAAATCGGTGGCTATCAAGGACTCTTTGGCTCTCTTGCCAAACGATAACATGCATCATTATCAACAACGCTTCACCGCCAAGCCATGGAGGGAAGTATTGGACAAGGTCGAGGAGATTATTGGCCCATTGTTCGAGTCATCGCAAACCACTCGCGATAATACGCATCATGAGCAGCCAATGCCCGAAACTATTCGACAAATCTGTGAGCGGGTTCTCGAAATCCCAGAAGTCGCACGGAACCCAGGCCTCCACTGTCCTGAGGCGTATGAAGAGCTAGGCGCCTCGATCGACCGAGCTGTTCAGCAGTGGACAGTTCGATGGTCTCGCCATCAACAGGCAGATGACCATCACAGGTTACAGTCCCATGAAATGCCCAAGGTAATCGAAGATCCCCAAGATCCATGCGAATCGCAACAGCCTTCAAGCCTATGTGTCTCGCCAACCTGTGGTCAGAATGGCCAGGATGAGGTAGACTCTAGTGTCTCCCAAGGTCCAGGACTCCCACATGGCTCAACAGATAATGCACCACTAGGCGACGGCCAGAGAAAGCCAGACGGGAGAACGACAGCGTATTCTCGGGTTTCATGGCCATCATTTCAGTCCTTGTTTAGTAGGAATGAGGGTTACTTAACATGACGGTGGGTATTCCCGAGTAGGTGTGAATGAGAACTTATGTATATACAGTAGTATAAGAGAATCATTGGCTTTAATATGTGGCGCTGCTTAGACGGCTGTAACTATTACTTACCTGCGCTTGCTGTCAACTAGAGCGCCTCTCTCTAAGCAAAAACAAAGAGTTCTGGGCAGTTACTTACCTCTGTTAGCAGAGTATTCTCGTCTATTGTCGGATTCCTTGTTTAATTCTATATGTATGTTTGTATAACCGGTCATTTAATTCATTTCCTAACTCTATCGTTTGACGTTCCCTCCACACCTGTTCCAACCCGTTCCCTCAGCGGGATCTCACTATTTGAGGGCCCAAGCGTTGGCAAGCTACTATTACCGTTTGTAGTTATAGTAGGTACACTAAGATCGAAATGGTCGAAAGCACGCGAGGCTCTCGGCGTGTAAGAACTGCTTTGGTTCGAGGTGCTGATGTGCATGACTTGACGGACAAGAGGCCAAGTCAAGGGGAGGTTGGCAGCAATGAGAGCTGTTGAAGATTCCCGGATATACCAAGCAGTCCAATCAGCCCCGAAAGGATCAGTGAAGGAATAGTATTTATTCAACACGGCCGAGACAATCTATCAGCACGAAGGGTTAGCAACATGGGTCACCTGGTTAGTAGACGGGGCATCTCGGTAGCTTGGTCGTTAGCATTGATCGATATACACATACCGTAAAGACACCGACAGTGTAAATGCAGCATAAGGCCACTTTGATCTTGCCTGAAGCATTGGATTTCAGAAATAGGGGTATAGGAAGTATAATGATCATGATATCCGATGAGATGTTGAGAGTTGCGTTCGTGATGAGGTGGTGTGTTGCTGTCGAGCATTGAACTACGACGCATTAACAAGAAGCTTCATCAAGTCATGAGGGCCGATAGATACCGTTGTCGGTAGGGACAGCCCAGTACTGGGAGAAAGGGCGACACCATACTCCAAAGTATAGGATCTCCATGATAACAAAACCGACAATCACATACACAGCAACCGCCTTGACAGCGCGGTTGTATGTTAAATTTGTCCTGTTCAAGGTTAGAAAACAACCGACAGATGCAAGGCAACCCACGTTAGTCGATTATACATGAGGAGCAAGCAGCACTTGACAAGCCAGGTCACGATGCATTGGAGCTGCTCTACAACAAGGATGAGTTTGGATCCGAGCCGGCGTTTATCGATTTCATCCGGTGTGAGGTTGACTGCTTGAGTAGGGTCTATGAGGTTGCTGCTTGTGTGCGAGACGATGTTGATGCAAGCAATGAGAACCGCGTCACAGGCCTGTATTTCCAGACAGACCATAGGTCAGAGAGAAGAAGGACATGGTGCATAACCGAGAGCACCTACCATAGCAAGAATCATCAGGTAATCATCGGTTTGATACTTCTTGACTGATCCCACGACCAGCCGACGAGACAGGCTGGACACGCAAAGTCAGCCAGCCACAAGTGAAACCACAGTCCGGGAAGCTTACAGCCGGGCAATGACGACGATCCATGTGACCCCGTACCAGATCCACGTCTCGATGGCGAGACGCGTCATGTCTTGGAGAGCAGCAGCATGATTGAGTCCAAAGAGGGAATGGGATTGCGGCTCACGCGAGCGGAGCACGGAGAAGGAGGATTTTAAATGAGGTGCAGGGGATCCGAGTCAGGGGATACGCGATAAGCTCGTGATCCAATGACGAGGCGAGGATGACGTAGTGACACTGGGCCAGAACTCCATGGATGGACCAGGAGTGTGAGAGCCGAGTATTTTCCGAGGATATCAATTGGGATACGTGAGCTGGTGATCAATGGGATGAGTTGAGCTTTGGAGTGTCGAGATGGCGTTGAACGTTTAACCGTTGCATCGAATTACCGTTACAAGAGTCAAATCACCAGCATGTGGGAGAGAGTGGTAAGTGGCGCTTCAGAATGAAAGGCAACCTTAACAGTTGCTTAACAAATAACCTCGGTTAGTCAGCCACGCTTATTCCCCATTCAGCCACCGAAGGATTGCGGCTCCGACTGTCTCACAGGCTTTTCTACAATGGCTTAAGAGACATGATGGTGTTGACCAGCATGAATGATGCAATTTGCCTCGGCACCTATCTATTTGGCAAATTTCTCATAAAATTCCTGTCCAGGGCCATCGTAGATTCCATCAATCCACAAAACTTCCTTGAGGCTCGCCTTGACCTCACACCATGACGAACCCAGACAAGGCACCATCATCCCAGACAACAGCGTCGTCATCTCCTCATCTTGCAAGTCCATCACTGACATGAGACCAACAAATATGGCCCACGCAAAAACTCTCCCCTCTTGATCGTTCTCTGGCTTAAAGGTCTGGCAGCTTGTGCGCAGCTGAGAACCTAAAAAGGGGTACTGGAGCTTGACGTGGGGAAGGCGGAAAAGAACAACGGTCAGGTAAGCCAACATGGAGAGGCGCAGAAGCTCTGCAAATCGATTGTCGATTCCAAAGTCGAGCAGCAAAAGACGATACTGCAGGGAGGTGAGAAGATCCTGAAAGATTCCGGGCTGTATCTTTTGATGCGACTGGAACAAGAAGTTTACGAGCTGCGAGAAATCTTGAACATCTTGGAAGATGCAGTATAGCCGTCTATTAAGTGGTTTTATCAGACGCCGAGTGCGCAAAATGGCGGTCGAGGGGCTAGGTCTCAGACGCTTCAGAATAGCACAAGACTCGAAAAACGAGTCCCACGAGATGCAATCTTGGAAGAAGTAAGGTCGGGAGCCTTGGGTGATGGCCATATTCAAGTCGACCCTATAGCAGAGCAATGTTAGTATATATCCTTCCCAAGTGGCAAGTCTCACTGCACACTCACCGACATATCTTGACTTGGAGCTGTTGGGCATGGCTGAAAGAACCGATTCCCCCACGCAGCTCAACAATCTGCTTCAGTCCATCGGCATGCGCTCTTGCAGCCTGGACGTCTCCCGCAATGTCGCAAAGCATGGCCATGCTCATGACCACGGCGACCGTTGAGTCAGCAAGGGCCCTTTCGCTGTCGGCTAAGCGTTCATTGAGAAGTCTGATGGCCTTGAAGACATGGTAGTTGGTGCGATGCTGTGGAGTACGCCCAGTTGCAATGTCATGAAAAGCGCTGACGGTATAGAGGAGAGAGTGGAGGTATGCGGCATCGTTGGTCATCCAGCCAAACCAGTTGGTCTCGGACGTGTTGAATTCGCAACAGAGATCGAGGGGATACATGAGCTCCCGGATTGTCCCAAAGACTGCTAGCGAATGAGTTTATGATATCAGGCTCAACTCCAAGGATCTGATTCACTTACAGCTTGCGATCATTTGACGCGCAGGCCGATCAACCTCATCTGCAAACTTGACTGTATCCAGCACATTTATCGAAAAGGGGAACCACGGGCAAGTTTCCCAACGACTTCCATCACCACATCTCTTAATAAGGCCGCCGAGATGACCAAGAGAGCCACCTGGAGAGATCGATTGTGGTCCAGCCGCGGCAGTGGTGTGAATCCAAGAAGCAGGAAGTCGAGGAGGTTGGGATCCGCGCGTGTTCTTCCCTCTCATCACATGACGTCGGATGAGCTTCCGATCTGACGGCTTTGGATTTCCCTTGGGGTCACTCAAGACAAACTCGAAACCTTTCGATGCTAACGGAACAGTTCAGCCCAGATGAGGTGAGGTGAGCAGGGGTTGGTGGTGGGACGTACCGGGACGCGGGGCTGAGCGTCCCCCTGGCGCCATGTGATTGATTTTCAGGGGGTTGGCAGACTGTTCTTGGCTTGGATGAAATGTTGGATGAGCAAGCGAGTGGTCTTGGAGCGAAACGAAAGCTGCGAGAAGGGAGCAAATGCGGATGATGTGGAAGAAAGAATGTATCCATGCCCGAGAACTCGACTTTCTCGTCAGCAAACATTGCATAAACGCGATGAGGATGCGTGCCAAGACCTTGATTGTTTTCCTATTTCGGCTTAGCTCCCAGCTCAGGGGATGAACCCTTGCTCTGATCCTTCCGATGACCCGATCAACTTGATTAGCTTGGGCAGCGCCAAGACAAGATTGTTTGACAAAAGAGCGTGTAGTCTTTATTCTATAAGGAAACAATCGAGGCTTGGCATGTTCGAGAGCTATAATCTTCATCTTCAGTTCTTCCAGGCTAACTAGAACCAAGATAGGCAAATCATGCCCACTAAGAGGCCTCGCTTGGCCGCCTCTTGCAGGTTATAAATGCTCGCAAGCAGCTCTTCAATCTATTCATCCTTTTACATTGTCATTCAGCTTAATCCAACAAGTCTCTCCTCTTATCATTCATCATGACTGCCTCATCTGACCTTCCTATGCTCTCACAGAGTCTGATGAGTCTCTTCTTCTCTTCCCAGTGTGAAAAAGCTCAGTTCCCTCCCAACGACACCAACCTCAGTGGTCAAACAGCCATCATCTCAGGAGCAAATACCGGCCTTGGTTTGCAATGTGCCCGCATGCTTCTTGAGTTGAAGCTGTCCCATATCATCATTGCCAGTCGGTCTCTACAGAGGGGAGAAACAGCTGCCGGAGCACTTCGCAAGGAACATCCTTCCGCTTCTGTGGACGTCTGGCAGCTGGATATGGCCTCATACAAATCGATCCAGGACTTTGCAGCCCGCTGTGTCACCCTTCCCCGCATCGACTTTGTCATCCTCAACGCGGGTATCACCAAGCAAAATTTCGACCTCGCTGCAACCGGCCACGAGGAGGTTTTCCAGGTCAACTATTTGTCCACTGTACTCTTGGCTACTCTCTTGCTTCCCACTCTCAAAGAAAAGGCCCCAGCTGGTCGCCCTGGTCGGCTCACTGTCGTCAGCTCTGGCCTCTCAATGCACGCCAAGTTTCCGGAATCCAAGGCATCACCCATCATTCCTGCATTTGACGACAAGAACACCTTCGATGGGGCTGAGCGTTACAACACTGCCAAGTTTCTCCTCCATCTCTGGATTTACAAGCTCGTCGATTATGTGAGCCCTGACCATGTTGTGGTTAACCTTGTGGACCCGGGGTTTTGCAAGGGCACAAATCTCCAGAGGGACATTCACGGCGTGGCCAAGGCCGTCCTCTTGGGCATGAAGTCCATGGTAGGACGGCCGATTGATGCTGGAGCCTCGACCTACATCGACGCTGCTGTTATCAAGGACAAGGAGACGCACGGCAGCTTTATCATGGACTGGAGAATGTACCCGTAAGTTATTTCAGTGATGAAATGGCTATACAAAACGCACAAGCTAACTCGGACTCCCAGATACGGTCAGTTTTTCTACACCCCTGACAGTAAGACAGTTTCACAGAAGCTGTGGGAGGAGACCATGGCAGAGCTGAGCTTCGCAGGCGTACAGCAGATTCTGGACAAGATGAAGGCAAAGGTTTGAATATCTCTTGTGTTGTCACAAGCTCCCGATACTCACTTGCTCATGTTCCCTTGTTCATATTCTGGTTATCGGTCGAAGGGTATTAAACAATAAACACTTAAACTACCAAATTTATCGTCTCCAAGGTCATGCAAAGCTACTTGGCAACCTTACGTCTTCATCTCTACAAGAAATTCTCTCAACTCGACCTTGGTTGCATTCGGCTTGCAAGGTTATCTCTGGGGAAACACAGCGTAGTTGTTACATACGCTTCTTCATTCTTCACTGGACGCGTGGCCGGATGCTACTGAGACGAATGACGCCTAAAAACCATATCTTCTCCACGACTCACTGGTTACTCCCAGGTCAAAGGCTACATCGCTTACGCATCTCCTCGACCGCTTCCACATTGTTCCGTAGGGCTGCAAAGTCAGCCGCACTTCCAAGAAACGAAATGCGTCCATTGTCATCCTCATAGAGTTCCGACTGCTTTCCCCACCTGATACCTCCATCTGCCGGCTGGATTCGTTGCTCAACTGCAGCCAACAAAACTCGGTCGACCTCCTCCAGTAGCTCCAAGGCATCTTCATTACGGGTGTTGTGGCCGCATGCCATTCTCACTCGCGATGCGGACGCCTCATTGTTGGTGGTTTCTACAACTTCTATCAGCTTGAAAGACTTCAGAACGTGCCAGACCTGTTACCAATTTCTTGATTCCATTCCTGAACTAGCTTCTTCATTTTCCCGATGGTCTTACTGTAGGTTGTGACGTTTCCTTCTAGCGGGAACAAGATGGCTGCCCACTCATAGATGGAGTCACCGACAAAGAGGAAGCGCTCTTGATGGTCCCATATGGCCAGTTGGTCCGGAGTGTGGCCAGGTGTTTGATACAATGTCAACCCCAAGTCTTCCCCCTGACTCGTAACCAACCGTTGGCCATCGTTGGCCCATCCTGTGACTTGGTAGTTCGGTGTCTCCATGCCGACGAGGCGACAAAGAGAGGATTCTGGAAGGCGGCCTGGGCCTTGGATGAAGTCTTTGTCAAATGAACTTGCCCAAATCGCGCTCTCACTATCTGTGAACTCCTCTATGCCGCCTAGAGAGGTCAGTGTTAAAACAAGTGCTGGAGGTAGCCGGCGGGGAACCAACCGATGTGATCATAATGGCAGTGAGTGCAAATTACGACATAGTTCCTCGCTCCATTCTTATTGAGTGGCACGTCTTCATTATCAGCGATCGGATAAGTCTCAATAAAAGTCCGCAGAGATTTGAGTTCAACAGTTGGGTCCTTGGCTGCTCCGCCACAGCCAGTGTCGATCAGCACCAAGCTGCTCGGAAAGAGTTTCGCGTAGATGAGTGGGTTCTCGCCCCATTTATCGTCTTCGCAGATGACAAAGGTTGTGTCGTTGAGTCTGCTTGCGGAGAAGCAGGTCGTCGGGTTGGTCGGAGGCATGGTGCTTGCTTGGAGGAGGTTGCACGTCTCGGTTCATGAGTCAAGTCACAGACGAAGCCATGAGTGACTCCTCCCGGAGTTATGTATGGATGGTTGCCGGCTTTAACCGGTCGACCCGGCCTCGGACAGATAAACCTACTAGCGGTGAGCTTACCTAAAGAGGCTAGCTTTTCCCCTTCTCTTATCAAGCCTAGCTCTCGAGCCCAAGCACCGGGGTCAGCTGGCAACCTCCGACAGCCACCATCCGTCAAGAGGCCGTTACTCATGGGAGATCTCACGTGGGAAGCATTTTTGGGAACAGTATTGGTTCAAAGATGCTCAAAGAGATCAGTATGCGCTAGGCTAACGTGACAGAGCAATTCAAGAATGCTGCACCTGTGCTCTTTTGTCAGGCCATGAGACGAGACAAAGCCAGTGCCGTCTACCTAATTTCACTAGATCCCTGACCGACTTTCAAGGGCCTCTCTCTTGCGGATGATGCTTTGGCATCGTTTCTATGCTTACGAATGCGTGTTCATCGAGGCAGCGCATTTCAGCCTAAGATAAGTTACCATGCAGTGCAAATAAAACTCGAGAGGACTCTACACTGGGCCAGTGTGATGTGAAGCATAAACCCAGATAACTGGACTTGGTATGCAAGAACTAGCTATACGGTACATGAAACAAATGCAGTCTCTACTATTAATCTGTATATTATAATATAGCGCGTAGATTGGATGTAATGACGAGAACGATCATGCCGACAATTCGTGATGCCTCATGGGTGAGAACATGAGTGTCTTGCAGGTACGTACCTCCGAGGAGGTGACACCTTTGTTTGAGGCGCCTGTTGTTGATTGGCCTGTCTGATCCAAGCGGAGTGGCCGACCACAGCGTTATCGATGCATGTGATCTTCTTGTGCTGGGTGATCCGTGAGAATCACTTGGTCATGATCAGCTGGGCTTTTAGATCAGGTTTGACACTCTTGAAGAATGTAGGTCTACTCCCTGCCCCGAGCAAAACGATAGCAACAACCTACGGAGTACAACAGCGAGGATTCGCTGGTCGTTACCGACCTGACTACTACTCCGCCCCTCATAGGTTTATCTATGGGGGAGCGGACGGGGAGGAGTCTTGTATTCTTGCGAGCTTGCCCGGCATTTTGCCGATGTACGAGAGCGAAGAACCCTCCGGGCTGCCGAGGGCCTGCCGTATCTAGCTAGACAACACACCTCTTGCGGCCTCAAGTAAGCTCACTCACCTCCATTAAGGAACTTAAGCGCCTTATTTCTAGGACGATAATTAATTTCCTTTCCTATCGCTTGCTTACCTCCGTAAGGCTTGATCCAAAACCCAGCACGCGCCGAGTGAGGCCGACAAAGGCGGCCCCACATCGGCCAAAAGGCCGCGTTTGAGGCTCCACTCTACCGGAGGCAAACTAGGAGATGGGTCTGCCGCCCTCTCACGCTCGTGGCCCTGAGCTATCTAGCTCATGTCATGTTGCCCATCCCTTGGCCATACACGGTCTGTCGGGTTGTCGTCAGGGCTGTTAGGTGGAAGTGGAGGTTCAGCCATAGGGGATAGAAAGGCTGCTGAGCAAAGAGGTAGGAATTGAAACGTGGTTCATGTGTCACTGCCCCTGACTACCATTTTCCTTTGTAATAGCCGGCTTTTGCTATAGTGAATACTCTATCTCTAAACCAGCTATATTTTACTATCAAATCCATTAGTTTGGCAAATTGATGTGCATCTTGATGCTTGATCGGATGGCACATTCGCGGCCTTTGCTGACCATTTGTGTGTCACTTGTCAGCTTTGTGTCTCCTTGTCGGTTTTAGCTCGGTTTTATCCCTGTCCGGCCACAACCCGAGACTCGGTGGGGGGGTGACTTTCCGCCTCTTTAATGCAATGTACAGATAAGGAAAGACTCAATAGACAGCCATCATTTGACAACCAAACAACCGGCACCAGTCTCAAATTGTGCACACCACTCACCCCTAGTTATGGCGCACCAACCCGTCCTCGGCAGCGAGACGCAAGCCCCAAACACCAAGGAGCGCTCCCTAGGCGGACGCCCAAAATGGAAAGACCGCGCGAGGACATGGCGGACAAACCTGCCCAGTGGCGACGCGTGGTATCAGAAGCTCGGATCAGACGATGCAATCCACGACTTGTGTGGCAGACTCACGTTGCGCCATATTCCCTTGAAAGAGGAGATGTCTTTCGATCAGCTTTTCGACGCCTGTGTAGAACAATACAGCACTATTGAAGACGAATGGAAGTTTCTCTTTGAGATGGTGTTTGTCGGGGCGTGCATTGTGGCTCTGCACAAGCGCCACCCAAAGGATGCCATTTACCATGTGCTCAAAAGATTCCTGCAACGCCCAGCTTGCTCCGAAAAGTACCTCAAGGAGACGCTGCGGAGAGGAGCGCTCTGCGGCAGGCTGGTTGACATGGTCGTGACGAAAAAGGGGAGTGTGGCCTATAAGCTCCTCTGCTTTGGTAAGTCTCCCCATCATGCTATGGGCTCCTCCGTACTAGAACTGCCCAGAGGGCCGCGGCAAGGGCGAATTGTCAACACGCACATTGCTACGGGATTGTCCAAACGAGTTATTCCCGTATCTTGACAAACACATCGACCGGGAGCAAGCGGACTCGGAAAGCAACCAGATCAACCGAGAAACATCAAAGGAGCTTCATATTGCTCGCCTTGTATATCTGCTGCTCGGTAACCGGTACAGGTACATGCACACCGATGAATGGGCTGCTGATAAGGGCTTACATTGACCAGGTACACAGATGTGTGTGAGATCTTACATACCGAACCGGCCGGCAGCGAGCTACTGCATGACAGCCTTCAGCGCTCATCTCATGATATGTATGGGCATGCGATGCGTGCGCTACAAGAGGGTTGGAAATAACAGGCAGCGAGTTAGGGTTGTTTTTCGAGATTTAGTAGGACATATATGAACTTGACGTTTCCCTCTCTGACTTTAAACCCAGTCCCATCATCTAGATGAAGCACCCAATCTGGCTTCCATACGACCGTGCGCTCCGAAACAGTTTCCATGGACAGATCAACGAGAACCACTTCAGACGTTGTGGTGAATAGTGGGATCACTACCGTGGTTTGGCTGGGCCGCGCCGCAGCCTCACCTGCAGCCTCGAGCCTATACGCAACTGGCGGCGGGCCTGGTTTCACAATATGGCCATTTTTTCTAGCCCATTCGTTGCATCTGTCCATCTGCAGTACCACGGTGAGCGATATCCGTTTATTTAGTGGGAAACGCGTACGATGTAGGGTTCCAGCGCGTCGAAAAACTCGCGACAGCGCTCCGGGAGGCCGTACTGGATCAAACCCTTGTCCACCTCTGTAAGCCGAAGTTGGGATATTAGCTCATCAATAGCGCTTTGTCTTAGGTCCATGAATTCTTGTGGTAATGGGATAAAGTAATGATTGATACCTCTTGGCATGTTGGGAGATGAGTGTGCTGTGAGGAACCAAGACGTTTTCAGCTTTCCTTTTTCCTTTGGGCGGGGTAACCGGGCGACCAGCCATCCACGAGACGCTGACCTATCATGACCAACTTTCCCTCGCGAAGCAAGATCAGCCGTGAACCCAGTAAAGCCTCACTTGTTGCCAAGACTTGAGGGTTTGACCACTGACCAGCAGGAATAAGAGTCAGTTTCAGACGCTGACCTAAGGGTCGAGGGGGTTGGGGGGATCAGAGAGATTGGGCCGAGGCCTATAGCCGGCTTGGTTGGAAAAGCAAGGTGCTTATCGTAGAGTAATAGTCATAGACGTGGGCTACGCCTTTGGCCGGAGGTCCCGTGGGTAGACCGGCTGCCAACATTTACGGGACAGATCACATTGCGTCAATCCCTCTTACGTGGAAGCCTCAGGCTGTTTTCCTTGGATTATTTCGCTCTTATTCGGTGGATAGTTTTCAAGTCACGCCGGCATCTTCGGCCGGGTCTTGACCTCGCCGCACTTGGTCCGCCGGGGCCCGGTCTCTGGATACTCCACTCCCCCGATTGCTAACCCCGTGCCAAGCCTGCTCAAGGCGCCGTGACCTCGTCGTCTTGGCGGCGCTTGTTGAACCCCACGGTAGTCCGGCACCTAAACTCAGGGGCCCAGAACAGAGAGTGCCTGCATGGTCCGGGCCTCAACTCCGCTCCGGCGATCACCGCGCCGAGAGAACGGAGTTCTGCCGGCGGTTATCCTAGCATCGACCTAGCTGAACTCCTGCATTATAAAAAGACACCCCGTCTTCTTAGGGTTCAAAATCACTCATCCCCCCCGTAGATTCCCACCTTGATCATATTCCAGAACTCATTCATTACTGCATCTTCCTCCATCCCCCAAATGTCTCGAAAGCCTCGCATGAAGCTAAACAGAAATCCCGAGATTGGGATGAGAAATCGTGAATTTGGTCTCAGTAAAATGGCAAATACCTAGTTCCGATACTATAGAAGCAAAGTGCTCATGCTCATCGAAAAGCATGAGGGCACATAGGCCAGCTATGAATCTCATCCTAGCTTGGTTGAGGATTTGCCCAAGCTTGAGAGGCCGGCATAACGCCGGGGAGGGAAGGAAAGTGGTTCAGGGGAAATATATCAGCGGCAGTTGTTTTCTATTGCAAGTACAATTGCTATCGCTTGAGCCGGGTAGGCCCATGGTGTGTGTGTGTGACACTAGGCCAAGGAGTACTGTGTATAGAACTTCTCGTTTGATAGGAGCCGGTCTTCTATCTTTAAATCACTATTCATTCGACATAGACACACACTACCAATGCTCAGCGCCAGCTGGCGTTGTTCCTTCACCCACCTCGGTCATCCTGAGCCCGCGAGTCAATCCCCCTACCGGCGGCCCTGGCATTGACGGCAGCCATAAGCGCCTCATAGGCAGCATCGTCCCGGGCAATCGTCCCTTCTTCAGGCGAAAAGGGTTCGACTCTCGAAGGATCAGCAGTGGCGGTCTCAACCCAACACGCGCCGTATCCGACATCATAGGAGACGTACTGCATCAGTGCTGCCCGTGACTCGCAAATCCCAGTGCCTTTCGTGTACCTGCCCGAGGCCCATGCCCCATAGCGCTGTTCGTCACCCCCGTCCACGCCCAGAGGCCCGGGATATGCAAAGTTTCTGTGCCCGTTGTGATCAACTCGATAGTTTAGTTTCTGGCGGTCGATGTCTGCGTACTCGGGATCCCGTCTGGTTGACATGACTGTGTCTCTCGGTGCCCCGTTCCACGACGACCCATGGCCCATCCGGAACACCTTGAGGCCCTTCATAGTAACAGCCCACTGAGACAGAATTTGATTCCATCGCAGAGAATGCTCGAAGGTTCCGGGGTTATACACCCCGGTCATGACAACCTTGTAATCTGGATAGCCAGTGCCTTTCTCGAATGGGATAATCTGTTCACCCTCGAAGAGGATGGGACAGTCGTCGAGATATAGCTCTTGCAGCCCGTTACTGCCATTCTTCCGGCCGACAGATGGGAACCAGTCAATCTGCCAATCGTGACTAAAGACATAGTTGCCCAGGGCAAGCACCTTCAGCTGCGGAAACGGCGAGTCCTCTCCTAATGCGCGAAAGTCCATCTTTGGGAACCAGCCCCAGTAATCACGGAAGTAGAGGGACAGAGTGCGTATATGCTCGCTCATGCTTGGCGACAGCCACGTAGATGGCAGGGATTCGAAAAATTCGTACTTGTCTTGGAAGTAAAGAGCCGACTCGGCTGCCGCTTCGTCCTCCTCTGTAGTAATGAGCAGCTTGAGATCAACGAGGGTTGGGAGTGCAATGACCTCTTGCCAGGCGCTGGAATCAGAAAGCTTAGGGTCGTAATAGGCGGCTAGGTTGGCAATGGTGAGCTCTCTGAGCTGCATGACCTGGCCCTGAGGAGCGGCGACGAGCTCCTGCGAGTACTCTAGCTCGATATCCTCCAAATCATCTCTTATCTCTTCATCCATTTCCAACTGCTTCTCCAGGGTCCACGTGCCCATGATACAGTGGCAAATTGTATTGATGACCCGGCGCCGAAGCTGCCACGTTTCTTCTATGCGATCAACCCGGCCTTCTTGACCGCACACTTGGTTGAATCGTACGTGAAGGGCAGTGAGTCTTCCGAAGCAGCGCACATACGGCATAGCAGCCATAAAGGTGGCTGACAAGGGATAACCTTCGTGATTTTGATACGCAAAGTTAGGGCCGACCCAGGTATCAATCGTGAGTTCGTGGACAAGGGCGCGGAGCCCGGGAGATTTGGCGATATTGACGAATCGCTCAGCGGAATCATCGTAGCCTTCAACAAGGACGCTCCTGAAGATGCGTGGTAGAGCCATGTCGTTGAACCTGGAAGACACGAGCCTCAGGCGGGAGAGGCTGGACTTGGGCAGAAGGGAGCAGATGTGGTCCCATGTCTCGACTGGTAGCAGCGGGTGATTGCTGGGGGGAGCCGGGGTCTGCATCGTGATTTGGCCGCTGTTGAAAGAGATGTCTTTGTGTCAAGGACAATCTGAGCCATATCTCACTCCAGGTTTAATAGGACTATCCAAGTCAGAGCCGTTGCGTCTGGCAGTAGGCAGCTAGCCAGGCTTTGCGGCTGAAGCCTATTGAAGAGCAGACAGATGGTGTGAGGATGGCACGTGGGATAAGCAAAATATGGGGCACAGCAAGGTAGCCTTGGGATAAAGAAGGAGGTCGCAGAAAGAACGAGGATAAAATCAATCGTAACTAGAAGATTATGATTAGATATTACGCGTATGAAACTTCAACGCCTTGGCTATCGTATTTTATAATATGTTAAGTCTCAAGATAATACTTATGTCTCAGGTCTTGTGTGTATTTTCTCTTTTCTCAGTCCATATGAATCGGCCATTACCGGGGTGTCATGCAAGATGAGCCATGAGCCTCAATGGGGTTGAAAGAAAACACATCCCAGGTCTAACTACCTATTGAAGAGGCCATAATCTCAACCAACACGAATCCAACACAATAAAGGAATTAAAATCTATTGCTATAAAACACTGTAACATTGATTGCTAGCACACACACCATTCGAAGGGAGGCCCCTCATCCCTAATCATTCATCCATCGTTCGTTGACGTGTGGTCTGCACATTTATCACTGAATTTTGAGCCAAGTACTGAATAATACCAAGAGTAAAACGCAACGCGAGGAAAGGCAAGAGCTTCTTACGAGGTTAATGAGAGGCAGATTTTTACAAGGCCAGATATCTCAACTTGTCAAAAGTGGGACATAGGAAATAGTCAGCTAGCTGAACAATAATTAATCCTTGTCTGAGAAATTCCTAGGGTGGAGTACATGTTGATGGGTGATTTTAAGTGTTTGAGATCCAAAGGATATGTAGATTAGGGTACCCAAGTTGCTCATCAAGAGAAGAATACTTTTTTTTAATATCGGGGCTATTACTCCGTACATACCTCAGAGTTATTAACCTTTTTAATAACCTTCTTAATGATCTTTGCGTATGGGTCAGGAGCGCGGGTGGATGCCACGGGTGCTTATGTCAGTTTATTTACATTTGGTAATTCCTACCACAACACCATCACAACACCACCACCAGCAATACCCCTCCTCAATCATCAATCGCTACGACTTCGTTGCTGCAAACCTTAACCATGGCGAGAGAAACATCTAAAGCTACTAAGCGAGCCTAGAACAAAGCCAAGCCTAAGCCTAAATCTACGACACGTGCCTCCTCATCAGAGCGCATTGACACCGACGTTCTTCTTGCCATCAAGCCCGAGCACTTGGCCAATATCATCAGCCGAGAGAAGAACCACGAGTATCGCAAGTACCGGCTGAAGGATGGCGTTGTTCGGTTATGGCTTTACGAAACAGCTGAAGGAGGAGGACGGGCATCTATCACGTAAGTTGGCTTCACCTATCTTACTTCAAGACCTTCCTACTAACCGCAACAAGGCATATCGCCTGCATTCCCTCATCTACCCGCCATGAGCCTGGATCTGTCCCTACTGAGCCTCCTGGCATCGGCAACGCCGAGTTCAATGCGGGCTTGAAGCAGTCCAAGTTCGGATACCCTATACTAGAACTTTACGAGTTAGTCAACCCAGTGACCCTGAGTGAAATGAAAACCTGCTGGGGAATGGGTGGTGCGCCCATGGGATGGCGCTACCTTGAGACATCTTTGTGGGGGGATAGATGGGGAGAGGATGATGCGAGAGATGACAAAGTGAGGAGGGTGTTTTAGGACATTGCAGTTTCATGGCGTGGCAGGGCATCGCGGGTGCATTGGGGGTAGAAGATTGGCCGCAAAGCTGTTATTACAAAGAGATTACGATAATAATACCAGGTGAATGACGACCATGGTGGCATCTGGTCGAGGAATACCGTGTTGTTTATTTTCGTGACAGCAAAGGCCGTTATAAACCTCGGGCACGCGTACAACGTCAAACTCAAATCTCTCGACCCAGAGCAACCAAGTCACTGAAAAAGGACACTCAATCTATTAGGCACAACGCCATCCCAGCCAGTTCTTGCTATTTCATTGCCAACTAACCCGTTCCAACCATCACTGCCGGGTGGTGCGTGACCAGTGATGCCATCCCAGCCCGTCGGAGGGGCAGCACCACCGGCCATGCCATCCCAACCACCCGCAGCGCTAGGAGCAGTCGAGCCGGCCTTGTCCTCCATGACCGACCTCCATAGAGTCCAACCGAGCGGCAACGCGCCGAATAAGGACACAATGACGATGCCACCGATGGCTCCAGGACTAAGGCCAGAAGCTTCGCCACCCGAGTCTAATGATGCAGTGCAGGCGGCCACGGAAGGTGGTGCTGTGATAATGGCATGCAGAGCCGGAATAGAAAAAGTGTGACAAGATGTAGTATCGAGCAACACGCTAATGAGGCTAAGAGCAGACACAAGTCTACATAGGCACAACATTTCCGGGATTCTATACAGTCTTCGGCACAACCTGAGACGACCAGAGAGCCTAAGAAGCGAGAAAGTGGTGTTTCAAATGGTTTCTACAGTGCGTGCTTCTTATCGTCTCAAGTACATCTCACTCTAAATTGAAGCTTAGTGTAGTCCTGCAGGCTCTCCATGTACTTGCAAGAGCTGTACGTAAGGCCTGCCCGTGAGATTTAATTATCTACGAAAGCACCGAAACGTCTTCAACGAATGAACGACGCTAGAAGGAATGCGGTTTAAATGCCATAGAGGCGCTCTACTAATGCAATCAAGTGGCGGATGACTTTGTGTTGTTGGAGGGCTGAGGAAGGGGGAAGAGTTTTGAGGTTGCCGCTCTAGCAGGCGTCGGTTATTGCCAAGTCTTAGAAGCAGGCAGTATAGGCCCTCAAGGAACTGCGCCAGTCTCAGACTCGGCCTACAGATCTCCTCGGCAAATAGCATTACTTTGAGCTTGCGTCTGGTGTCGAGTTAGCGGTCACACACGTGCTCCAGCAAGATATAGTACTCCCTCTGATCGTCTTCCACAGCGTAGTTCAGTAATATGAGGAATTCGTCGGTTATCACTTGCGGCACAGCTCTATAGAGGGGGCCCCATGCACGTAAAGCTGTGGCACTAGGCCATGTGCATGCATATCTCGCGAGAAGCTATCTATCATTTGACCCGGCTGGTTTGGGGCGTCAGTCTTCCATCTTTCTCACTCGCTGTGCCATCTCATTCATTACTTTATCGCTGTCTGGGCTGTTGAGTCGAGGGGAAGCTGGACCTGCGTTTACATTGTTGTCTATGGTGGAGGCGTTGTATCCTAAAAAAAAGATGGTCTGTATCTAAGAGTGGCAGTATAGGATAAGCCACCAAGAGAACATTGGGGTTGCTCTCATCTGACGTCTTGAACCTGGGCATCACAGGTCTTGTTCCGCCGGGGTCCACTAATAGCCTAGAACCATTGTTTTGAATTTGGCGCTATTGAACGCCACTATGGATCAAATGCGAATGCAGCGCCAACGCACTCTTCACGTGGGAGAGGCTGGCCCAGTATCAAACTCTGAACCCTCCTTTCTGGCCAGCTGTAAGCAAACTCTTGCTTGGCGATGGCGATATACTTCGAGATCCGTTGGCCAAATATTCATCTTCGACTCTAATTCACCAAAAGGCTAGGTTTAGTTGTGTTATCACATCAGAGGCAGGCCACCGTGAGCTGATGCGACTTCAACACCAAAGATTCGAAGGGTCTAGACCAACATGGCCCGGACTTGACCTGCATCAACGTCACATCGGCCTGCTTTTGTGATCAAGAGTGGGGTAGTCTGTAATCAGCCTTGCTGCCCTCGCTGACCGCTTTCGCCGAGACAAGGCATATTCCAACTGTCAGCTTGCAGCTTTCAGTCAGATATGGAATTCACACTTGTGGAGTATCAAGATGAACAAAGAACTATACCAGGCCTACGCTGGGGAGATCCTAGAGGAGGATGATTCGTTTCGCCTCATATCTTTACAACCTGGCCATCACGGCGAACCATTGATCTTGCGTCTTATCAACACCAGATTACACGAGCCCCAACCGTACGAAGCCGTTTCCTATGTCTGGGGAGATGCATCACGGCAGGTATTGGTACGAGTTGTCGATAAAAACGGCGAGGAAATCACCATGAGCGTCACGCTCAACTGTTACGCTGCGCTTCAGCGACTACGAAAGAAGGATTCCGCTCGAACTCTATGGATTGATTCCATCTGCATCAACCAGTCGTTGAACGCGGAAAAGAATCACCAGTTGATGCTCATGTCACGCATCTATCAGGAAGCAACACGGGTCGTTGTATATCTTGGCGAGGGCACCAGCGACACAGATGCCGCTATGCAGTACATTGGTGACGTTGACGATCCTTCCGACTATGGAACTGGCGACTGGCACCTTCAGTCAGCGATTTGCGATAAATCTTCCTTGGATGTCTT
Source organism: Fusarium protoensiforme (assembly GCA_011320165.1). Classification (NCBI taxonomy): domain Eukaryota; kingdom Fungi; phylum Ascomycota; class Sordariomycetes; order Hypocreales; family Nectriaceae; genus Fusarium; species Fusarium protoensiforme. The sequence continues at coordinate 59,240 of JAANQP010000704.1, read as the reverse complement.
CTTCGAACAGCCTTGGTTTCATCGTGTTTGGGTATTGCAAGAGATCACGTTTGCAAAACAAGCCATCGTCGTCTGCGGTCGTCAGGAACTAGATTGGCAAAGTTTCTTGACGTTCCACCGATGGAACGTGATGAACCGGACTGTTGATATACTTCCATACTCGGTCCAGTACGCGACATCACCGGTTTCGGAGCAAGGTGGATGGATCTGGTATGTGGAACGACTCCTCAAGATGCTCAGAGACACAAGACACTGCGGTGCTACCGATCCGAGGGATAAGCTGTATGCCATCCTCCCTCTGCTGGACCGAGATCATGACCAAATGTCTGTGGAAATAGGCGAGTCGATTGAGAAATGGGACTGTGAAGAAGATCAAATTCCCGACTTGGAGGCACGCCGACAGAAGACTTGGATTCCAGTCGATTACGGTTGTTCTGAAACGGCCGTCTTCACGGACATTGCCGTGTTGCTCTTACAAACCGTCGGTCTAGATACCCTCAAAAGCGTCGTCAAGAAGCCGCAGTTGCCAGGTCTTCCCTCTTGGGTCCCCGATTGGACCACTTCCAGTTCGTCTTGGTCTTCACGAAACCCACCGAGAGAGATGGGATACGCTGCCGGTTTTGACGGAGAAGCTGATTACCTTTTTGGCCGATCGAAATACAAACCCGAACGACTCCAGACTTGGGCTGTCTCGGAATATGCATCTGTATCGGGGGCCATGTCGACGCAACTTCACCTTGAAGTGGTCCGGGTCGGCCATATAACGAAACTCGGCGACGTCTGTGACATTAGCAACAACGTCTTTCCCCTTGCTCAGTGGGAGAGTCTTGTACCAAACAAGGAATACCTCATGGGCAGGAAAGCCCCAATGAACCTCTCATCTCAGGAGATGGCGGACTGGGTCCACGGGCCCAGAGGGCTCTCCCCATTCATAAGAACGGTTTCTGGAGACGACGTTGTTTACTCCAGAGTAGTCAAAGAGGCCATCGAATTCATCAAGCTATACAGTGTCGAATATATGACCAAGGAGGAGGAGGAAGCCAAAAAGGACAACATCTTTTGGGATGAAAGCCACGACAAAGATAAAGCTCCACTCCACGAGATCTTCAAAAACGGTTCCAGCTTCGAAAGGCAAGCCAATTTTATCCTCCGAATGTGCGATGGCAAGCGATTCTTTGTGACGGATACGGGGTTCATAGGGCTCGCCCCTGAGCGAGCCCAAGTCGGCGACGTGGTGCATGTCGTCAAGGGAGCTTCTGTCCCCTTTGTTTTTCGGACTGTTGCGGGCTGTGGTAGTAAAGCAGAGGGGGGAGATGAGGCCCCATGCTTCGAGCTGGTGGGCGAATCTTTTGCGTTTGGAGTCATGACGGGTACTATTTGGCATGATGTAGCGAACGAGACCAAGAAAGCCGAGGAGATTATTGTTCGATAGTAAACTCGTTTCATGGACTAGCAGTATGTGACCCAACTATCCAGGTTCATCTTCTTGATAACCTTGCTGAACCCTTTTGACCCTTTGGCGGCACCAGTCACTGAACAGATCCTTTTCTTGTCGGCGTCCTTCACCTTGGGCGCACCCGCTGGATACTCAATATTGAAGACAGGTTTTCCGGCTTTGATGTAAGGAGCATATAGGTCGCACTCTGAGTATTGCATGCACGACTCGTTGATGCAGAAACCAACGTGTGGGAGAACCTGCTTTGTGATGCTACCTCCGTTCTTCATGCCCGTCGTCATGCGATACTTTGCCGCCTCTTTGGAGAGAAACTTTACGTATGAGATTGTATCAGCCTCGGTGAGGCCCAGGCCATTATCGGCTTGCTAAGGAATACATTAGAAACGGCCTCTTGAGGTTCTGGGTCATGACTTACATAGCCATCCAGGTTATCAGGATCAATGGCATCACAGCCCTTCTGAGCAGCGAGCTTGATACGCTTCGCCATAATGGCTCGTACTGAAGGGCTTCTGATGTTGACGTACTTTTCATCCGGCCATCCACTCAGCGTCTTTCCAAGATCCTTTTTCTGGAAGCTTTTCCTGTCATCGCGCCAATTTTCCCAAGATCCAGCGCTGAAGTAACAAATGACGTGCTTGCCTGCCTTGTGCAGGGCGTCAAAAGTCTCCTTTGAGTTCTCAAACAAGTCCAAATCATAGATGGGGACATTGGGCTTGAGGTTTTTAGCGCCACCTTTGGGAATCTTGATGACTTCGGAGAGAACGATTTGCCAAGGAGTACCGACTGCAGGCTTCCACAGCTCTTTGCGGGTAGTGACACGGCGGGAAGAAAGCGCTCCAAGTCCTTCAATGTTTCTGTTGGACGGGACCGCAAGTACAGGCCGAAAAGATGCCGCAAGGAGAGCGACCTTGCCAATAAGGTGATTCAGTTTCATCGTCGATGTCGCAGTTTGCTTGAGTTGAAGGCTTCAAGTACTCTTGGCCTGATGCAAGGGACACACCAAGCACGGCACGGCATATTTGACACAGGCTTTATTTATTGCTTGTTCCTCTTGCAAGCTGTGTGCCACCCGATACTATCGCGTTCCAGTGCCGATTGCACAATAAAGTCTAGCCTCAAGAGGTGCCACCTCCATTCCACGGTTCCGGCGAATTATACGGACCTCGACCAAGAAGTCGAGCCATACTCGTACTCCTGTCGTCCATTAAGATACTTTCAAGACTGGCCTCGAAGTCACAAAAAACACACGTCAGATTTGGCTGTGGTCCCCGTCATGCTTCCGGCCATTTTTGCTACCCGAGAGCACTCGTCAAGGGATGTCTCACAACTCACCCTGTGGACGGAGGAATGTGATGATGGCTAGAATGGATCTGGAATGTGATGGAAAGTTCTAGCCTTTTGTTTAACTTTGGCCATGAAAGACTAAAGAAGCCTTTGACGGTGCCTGGAGAATAGATGATTTGGTTAATGGACAAAATGGTGACCCTCTTCCACGTCCTACACAATGGCCAATGTCATCATTTTTTCAGCACAATTTGGCAGTAAACCTAATGCCCCCACAGCACAGTTATGCAAAGCATGTCCTCGATCAGTGCTGACACTGTGTTTGCAAAGAAATCCAGTGATTGCAAGGGTTGTCAGCTCTCACCTGAACCAAGTGGGCATCAGAGGAGCAAGTCATCTCGCTTCACAATGTCTTATCATTTTAGCCTCGGCACCTTGCCTCATGCCCTGGTCATAGATCCACTCAAGAAATGAAGCATACGTAAGATGTAACAATAACCTCCCGCCTCGCCAAAAGACCGAAAGTTATTGGTTGATGCTGCCGAGAACACAATCTCCAGGCACCCCCAGGCACCAAGGCATCAACATGGCCCTTCAGCACGTATAAATTGACCACCTCCCGCCGTCCTTTGCTTGTTTTCTTCTTTTCTTCTTCATACTTACCTTGTTCCGATTTCCCCAGCTCAAAATTCGGGGGAATCAGTTTGGAGGGCCTGCATTGCACATCGCGGCGTCGTTCCATGCTCCATTGTCCTTCGGGACCATGGGGGGCGTAATTTTTGATTTACCACCTTTTCATTGTGCTGGTCGCTTCATGTGACTTCACGAAGAAGAGAATCATGTCACGGTCAATGTCCACTTGTAAATGTTCTTTCAAGAGCGCCCAGTCAGGATCCATGCACAATTCGAGCCTGGACTCTCTGGCAGAGACGGCAAGGAGTGTGTATTCGGTTGCCTGGGGAAAAAGTTACTTGACTAGACTGGACTACTCATCTACATTATGTCTTATCTGTGCGCGTTGGGTCATTCAAGCTGTAGGATCTCTGACACCGCTGGAATGAGTAACAAAGAAAAGACAATCCCTGGCTCTGCAAACCACCATGACATTCATCAGATGTACTCATAGATTCCACTTGTCAATTCCTCAGACTCGGCTGCTGGGGTGTCATTCCATCGCGCTCTTTGAACACGTTCCAGCGTCAGCCGACGCATTTTGCAACCATTCCAATTTATCCTTGAGCAATCCCCTCCATTTCTGAGTTGACGGGACGTTCTGTCTGGGTCCATCCTTGATGTCATTAAGCAATTGCACATGCAGCCGCGTCGACTCCTCAAACCTGCGCATATTCTCGAGCAAAATGCCAAACAGATAGACAGTCACCAACGTCTCACTATGGTCAAGCCCGTAGACCTCCTGCTTCTTTTGAATATTGCTTTTGAAGATGTCGTAGGCTTCATTGTACCTTTCTTGATCGTTGCTCAGCATGGAGGCGAGGTTGCCCTCTGCCATCAGCACTTCCATGTGCCTGGGCCCAAGCAATTCGAAGGTGGTGGTAAAGATTTCCCGCTGCAGAGCCGTTGCCTCAGTCTGCTTCCCTTGCTGATGAAGGACTTGGGCCAAAAACGCCATGCAGTCGATGGTATTGCCATGTCGCCGGCCCAAAACACGCTCACTACGAGCCACCGCCTCACGTTGCATGGCCTCTGACTTTTGCAGGTCACCCGTGGCGACAGTTGCGTGAGCAAGGTCACTCAAAGCGTCGATTGTTTGTGGGTCGTCTTCCCCTAGCACCTCGGTTCGAAGTTGGACGAGACGCTCAAGCATGGGAATCGCCTCTGGGTTGTTGCCGACGATGGCAAGTGACCATCCATATAGGCCCGTGCTGGCCATGGTATCGACATGGCTCTCGCCGAGATGCTTCATATTGAGTTGCATCGATTCTTGAAAACGAGACCGAGCTTCATCATAACTGCCTTTCCAGTGAAGGTAGCGTCCTGATGCGTTAAGAAGCCTTGCCCTGCTGAGCTCCACCTCTTTTGAAGGCATCTTGAATTGCTGTTGCAGTATGAGTTCTGCATGAGGAAGAAGAGACTCGCCGAGTGTAAAATACTCCGTGTCAGGGTGCGAGGTTGGTTGAGGGAAGTGCGTTGCTACAGAGCTGAGAGCTGCACACGCCCATCTCTCTGTGTCAACGGGCATCTCCTCGTCAAGCCACCACCTTGTCGCCAGTTGCACTAGCCGATGCGTGCTAAACATGGTGTCTTGTTCATCTGCATCGACAAACGAAAAAGCCTTGAGCGCTGCGACAGCGTCTTGAAAGTCAAACTCGTCCTCTTCCTCGTTCTGGAGGAGAATCGCAGGAACTCCTTGGTGTTGAAAGAAAGCCATCAGACACAACAGCTCGGCCGCTCTAGGATTTGACTCTCGGATTGCTTCAAAGGATAGCATCCAGGTCTTGGCAACAGACTCCATTGAGCTCCCTGGACGACCATGATCCGAGAACTCGTAGGTCAGAAGCTTCATCTTTGTTGCATCGCTCTTTCGGTATAGCTCCAAGTACGGCCGCACCGTCTTCCTTCTCTTTGCCATAAATGCACTCGCTTGAGTGATTGCCAATGGAATGAATTCAAGTGCCTCCAGCAACTCAATCAGTAGTTCTTTAGGTGTATCGCTGGGCAATCGCTTCTTGGCCAGCTCTAGACCCTCAGCCATTTCCATCTCTTGGATCATGATAGGCTTTGACGGGTTGACCACGTCGAAAGCAATGTCGCTGCTCCTGGTGGTGAATATCAGGGAACCTTGTGCACAATGAGGTATACACTCTGATGGTATCTTTCCAGATCGCATCTGGTTGCTGAAAAAGGTATCTTGGTCGTCAATATTGTCCAACACCATTAGCCAAGGACCTTGATGTCGGAACTCAAGCCAGTCTTTCAACACTGCAAAAGAATCAGTTGCTTGTTCTTTCGAGATGAGGCCGCAATGAGTGGCTATCCGGTTCAACGACTCCTCGAAACGTGCCACTGTAGCAGCGTTGCACCAGAAGATGCTGCATCGCTGATCTTTCTTTCTTTTCCGATAGCAATACTCCAGAGCAACTTGGGATTTTCTGTTATGCGTCAACAAAAATGTCACAAGAGAACCAGAGGTAATTTACCCGATCCCTCCCAGACCGTACAAAGCTGTCTTTGGCTGTACTCCCTCTTCTGCAGTCAAAGCGTTTTCGATCTCCTTGAAAATGGCATCTCTGCCCACAAACGATGGATTCTTGCCGTAAGGAACTAGCCAATAAACCGGTTGGCACGACGGCGGCCTCTCGGACTTGAAGCTGTGAGAGATATCGACAACCTGATGGAGTGTCAAGATGCCGACGTAATTGTTCAAGGCCGCCGCAATCTTATCAATTTTCTTGTCATATTGTAGACTGCCCAGTGCTTTTTTCCGTCTCTCCCAGCTTGAGTCTCCGGCAGACGGCAAGGCCTTCTCAAGAATCACGTCTAGTTCTTGGGTCTCTGAGAGGCAACCTTGGACAACACTGTGAAGAGCGGCCTGATCTCGTGTAGTGGCATAGCTGCTGTCGGCTTGTATGTGCTGTAAGTCGGCTACTATGAGAGGCAGAACAGTCTTGATCTGTTTAAAGGCCTGGGGGGCATCATCTTGAAGGGCAGCACTGCTAAAGTCGACAAGACGCTTAGTGACCTTGGCGCCGAGCTCGACTAGTTGGATGATGGCCGCCACCACTATTGTCGCCTTGTCAGCTCTGGACTTGCTATTGTTGAATATTGGTATACACACAGCCGATTGCGCTGGCGGGGTCCATGAGTACCGCCGTGGAGGAGAGCAAGTGATGACTTAGTAGTCACAGAATCAAACCCGTGAAGGTCGACCGACACGCTGTCGACTTGTTTGCTCCAGATCTGACTCTCCCCTGTTGTTGCCTAAGAGAAAGCACAAGTACAGTACACAAAGGTTGCTTGGCTGTACTCAAAGAATTGAGGGATTTTCTAGTCAAAATCACACCACAAGCCTGGGGTTATGTTATTGGTAACGGCTCTGCAACCCCTGTGACCTCTGCATTTGTGCGTCTCATTACGCGAACCCCACGCTGCAACTGAAGTGATTGGGCAGGTCTCAGCGTTTGCCTCAGCTTCTTCTCTATCCAGAATGCGCATTTACCCAATCCTTGGCAGCAAACACTGACTGTTGTTACCTCCAGCGATTGTGCTAGAACTCGGGAATATGCCTATTTTATTATTGAAGGTCCTTGAATTCCACATCTTTGGGCACCGATGTCGGCGTCTACAAATCCATCTGTATCACCGCCCATGAAAGGAACTAGGCTCAGCTTCAGTATGACAATTATCGATAGTTATTCACACTTGGTATCATTCTTCAAGGCGCCAAGGCCATTTTTATTAGACTTTGGTCTGCTGGGTTGCCTATAAGTTTGAAATGAGGGAACTCGTCAAGTACAATCTACTGGCTCCAACCGGGAGCCGATATGTATAGTAGTTGATACCATATCATAGGTTTTTGCTCTATTGACCCGTGTGTCTATGGGATGCAAATATCGTAAGTGTCGCTAATAATGTAGCTAAAATGAAATCTCAATCTAGGCCATCAAGCGTGACCTCTGTTTCAGAACTTCCCACATGCCAGTATTCCCTTTCTGTATCTTAATATCGTCAATCTCATAAATGTCCAGCCCGAAGAAAAAAGAGAGAAAAAAGATAATCTACCCATCGACCTCTATGCACGCCGCCGCGATCCCAGGCGGCTTTTACCACGCTTATGCAGCGGTGTAGAACGCTTCTTAGTCGCTTGAACCAACTCGAGCGAAGATTCGTTGGAGTGTCTCCTCACTAATTCCGTAATGCCGTCTTCCTTGGGACCCTCCTCAATCATGGCCTCGCCCTTTTCAACAGTGATGACTCTCTCCTCGGTTTCGGCCTCGATCAAGGCTGGCTGAGGCCCCATGCCTAGGATTCTGGGTGATCCGTACTCTGGTGGCTTCTCGGTAATACCGCACCACGTCATGGCCTGGTTCCACCATCCGAGGGGCGGTGGTGTCCAGAAGCCCACATCCGATGTGTAGTACTTTTGTTCCTCGGGAAGGTTTAACCATACGAATGGCCTGTTGCTGTTGATGCGGCCCTCGATGACGAAATCGCCAATCTCGTCTGGGATCCGGATACTCTCTGGGATCAGGATGGACTGATATGCTGGTATAATGAGATGTAGCTGAATGGGGCGGCAGTGCTGCTTCTTGCGTCCTTTCCGGAGTTCTCTATCGGTAATGCGTTCCCGGGCCGCCAGCATGAACATGAAGACCGTGTCGATCTGGTTGGTATATCCACAAAAGCGAGGGTCTAGGGGTTTCTCCTCGACGAGGTGGAAGAACTTGGGGTACCAGTCGGTGTCTGGATGGTAGAGAAAGAACCAGTGTTCGCGATCTGGGTCGACAGCAGTCTGACTCAAGCGCTCCCGAATCATATCGTAGACGTATTGAGGAAAGTCTCGCTGAGCAGTGAGGGCTGTCTGAGCTTCAAGACTCCTTCCCATATCTCCCAGTTTGGCGGCTATCAGATTGAGGGCTTGAATACCCTGGTATGTCTGGATGATGTTGGCGCCCATGCCAAGTGTTGTAGCTACCATGCTGAACTTGCTCAGCAGCCTTGCCGTGTCGACCAAGGACTGACCCATGATGTGCATCTGGGGCAGGATAGTCTGGGCGCTCCTAACTGTGTCGGATGCATTAAGAAGAAGACTATTGGTGTTCTTGACGACATCGCCAACTTTGGTGATCTGATAGGCGGCCTGGATAGTCTTGACGACTGGTGACTCTGCGGCGAGAGTGGTGGCAGCCTCGAAGGCCACTTTGTGTAGCCTCTTGTCGCGAAGCGCTCTGGGTATTAGGTCTTCCAGCCCCATATTTGAAGGGCCAGAGGTTTAAAAAGTAAACAAGGGCAATATCGGTCTCGAACGAAAAGACTCACGGGCGTGGTGTAAGGATGAAGATGGGACAGGGAGCTGACTACAGGCGAAAAGGCGGTAAAAATAAGTCATACATGATTGGACTGTCAAGGCTGGGCTGGAGTGCTTTAGCCAATGAGAGGACGCCATGTAGCTGGGGTGGCGGCCCAAGGAGCTGACGAAGCCCAGCCAGGGGGTCAAGAAATAAACAAGACCAAGCGCTTTATTGACTCCTCTTGAGGGCTGTGGCTTTTATGATGGGTAGATTTATTTGCGAAACACTGAAATTATGCTAATCTGAGATGATATTATCAATATGTTCTATGTTAGTTTGCTCCTTTTCCTGTGTCTTTATTGCTCCCCCTGATTCCCCGTAGGCCGCTTGTCACTCTTGACCCACACAACCTAGGTCCGGGACAAGGCATAAGCTCACCTAAACGGCGGCGTATGTTACATTTATATGCTCGGAGTTGTATGTGAGATGCTGAACGTTCAACTGCACTGGGTCTCTGCTAGGCTATCAAGGCTCACATATCCGTCACTGAGACCCTGCGGCTTTCCAAGTCATTGACTATTAAAAACATTCAGGTGGGAGTATTCCCATGTCAATTAGCTCTCCGTCCCCTAGTTACATAAAACATTAACACCTCCGTCTCCGTCGTCCAACTCGCTATCGTCCTCGCTAACATCCCCACCCCCAAGATGCCCGTTGCTGATCTGCAGGCGGCCGAGACCAGACGATACATCTTCCTCGTCTTGAAGTTTTGTCATCGACTTGAAAAAGGCATGCGTGCTATGGAGATCCCGGCCTTGACACACATACCCCATCGGAGTGTGCAGAATATCAGCCGTTTGGCGACGATGGGTCAGCCATTCCACCAGGAACTTGAGGGGCTGGTCGATTCCGAGACCGCACGGGACCGGATCTTGGGAGTCAAGCACCTCGCCGATTCCCAGCCACGAGAGCAGTGACACGTATTCGTGGTGGCCAAAGTAAAGCCGCCCAGCAACGATGCCTACCTCGATGGGGACCCAGGCTGGTAGTGAGAATTCTCGTGCCGGTATAGTCAAATACTTGAATGTGTTGAACACCTGCATTGACTTTGAAACTGGAGCAGCATAAGAAATAAGCCGCACCCAGGAATTTGTCACCCCCGGAAGCATGGGCAACAGCAGCTCAGCCTCTTCAGGTATAATAATGAGGGCAGTCTTGGTCCTTGTATTCCAAAGCACCCACTCGACAGGTCGCTATATATGTCAGAATCTTCACTAGGACGATACACAAGATGGTGACTCACCACAATGTCCAAGTGTATCTTGGTCCCACCTTCAACGGTTCTCGCAAACTCTGGAGAGACAAAGAGGTTGGAAGCAGTCTTCTTGACACCGAATCGACGCCCGATGCTTGTCCTGCCGATCAAGTCAAAAGCCTGGATGAAGCCCTTTCCATTGAGGTATCCTGAGGTCACAAAATGGAGGATGGCGGGATCCAGCGTGGAAAAAGAGAGAGGAATAAGGCGTGTGGGCTTCTGGTTCTCGCGGACCTGCTCAACCTCAAATTCAACCTCTCTTTCCTGCTCGACCTCTTCAAAGGGTGAAGAATGAGTCTTCTGACCGCTGCTCGACGATATGAGTCTTTGCTGGTGCAGCTTTGTCGCGAATGCTTCCAGGGATGGAAAGTCATATTGCGGGGGCTCTGCAGAGTCCAAATGTCTCACTCCGTAGAGCTGCTCAAGCGTCTGATCTTCTCGCTGCTGTATGGTCTCGAGGAGCTGATCTCTATGATCCTTGTGGTGGAGAAGATCCATGTGCTTCCAAAGAGCATTGGTGCGCCGGCAAAAGTCGTAGCCTTGTGCCAGGTGGAGTGACATGATGTTTTCACTCGCCACACAGCTCTGCTCGAGCAGCCAGTGCACAACGTCTTCAGACGTCACAGGCAGATGTTGTGCGAAGATGCCGGTGTAGGCCTTTCTCAAGCGGAGAATGCTTTGATACACCTCTGGAGGTGCAACGAATGACACTGACTGGGTCGTGCCAAGTTGCCTGAGTCTCATGGCGGCTATCATAGTCAGTTGTCATGCTTCACGAGTCCATGGCATAACTCACCTTGAACTGTTTGGTCCTTCGTCTGCCCTAGACCCAAAGTCACGGCTGCTCTGGCGTACACTGGAAGCTTCAAGTCTGTACCGCGCGTGTGAGCCTCGTCAATGTAAACGATGCAACGCTCGAGATTATCCGCAAACGGGCTTGCTAGCAGAGGGACGGCCTCCTTCTGGAAACGGGCGCGAACCATGATCCTGCTTTGATTGTCAAAGTACACCGCGCCATCGGCATCACGGAAGATGTCGAGCCAGGCGGATGCGAGATCGTGATTCTCCATCTCGAGAATGTGAGCACCTGCGTCAATTAGAATACGAATCCCCTCATTGTGGAGAAGCTCCAGCAGTCCAGTCTCGGTCAGGTGCTTGCCAGTCCTGTCCGCAGCTTGATAGAGCCTCTGGTTTCGCGACTCCAAGAGATAACTGAGGACTTCTGCATTGGTCTGCATCAGGCTTGGCAAGTCGTCCTGCTTGATCGTATGGGGTAAGGTCCGCTTATTGTCGTTGGTACCGCTGAACCCGGTCGTCAGATTCTTGCTCGATGGTACGCTGGATAGGAGAGGGATGTCCCATCCCGAAGCCTGAAGCTTCACGCCAAACTGTTTGGCATGCTGCGGGAATGCAAAGTTGTTGAGGAAGTAGTTGAGAACATTTCGGTCAAACCTCAAGAATTCCCAAAGTTTGGCCATCTGTATCTTGTCCTCGGTGTCTAGCAAGTTCCATTGCTGTAGACCAGCTGGTAAACTGCAGGTAGAGATCAGACGTTCGTAATGGGCTGCTGGGTCATCAGATCTCATGATGTGCTGCAGACTCTTGGCGACTTGAACCTGTGACAAGCCAGTCTGGTAGAAGGCAAGACAAGTAAGCACGAGAGCCGTGTCTGGATGACCGTACTCTGCCGTCTCAGAAGGGACGCCCTTGGCCTCGTAAGGCACGGCAATGGGGGCCCTTTGAGGATGAAGACCGTACTGCACATTCCAACGCTTCTTCAGGCAGAGGAGCAACACGCGCTGGGAGATGAGACCACGGAGTAGATGAAGCATCTTCCAACCAAAGACGTCATCTGCCAGGGCCTCAGCCGCGTCTTTCCAAGTTGGCAGAGGGACATCCACGCCTGAAACAATCATGCCTATGTCCCTTTGAGCATCCTGGTTGGCCGGATCCTTCAACTGAAGTTGCGGTAGGCGTCCTTCGCAAATATCTGCTACAAGCAACGCGTTGAGGCTGTCTTCTACTTCCGTGCGAAGAAAATGGATGATTGGATATCCTCGGTGACGTCTTCTCACGTCAATGCCGTCTTTGAAGTCCGACTGGAGGTCCGAGACATGGCTCTCGACGCGTGCCAACAGGTCCTCCACCACCCGCCACCGTTGAGGGTGGCCATCCACGGCTGTTGGGACACCGCTGGGGTAGATCAACTGGGTCTTTGCCGAGAGTGTAAAGTCAGACTCGTCGAGAATGTCACGGCATGATGTATCCAGCCACCGTTGAATCTCAATCATTCTCTTGGCCTCATCGAGTCGCTGGTCAGCCATTTTTTGGAAGCCGCTCAACCTGAAGGAGAGGATATGTTCTGGCAGGCAGAGCATGACACCTCCTGTTACCTGAACGTCTCGGTGAAGGTTGTGGTATAAATTCAGATCCGCCTCCTGAGTCGGTGATCGCCGTGAAAAGGGGATATGACAAACCTGGCGGCCGACAAGACCGCCGATACGGCTTTGCAGGACCTGGGCTGTTTGAAGGAGGAGGGCACGAGGTACCACAAGTCGGCACAGCTGTGCCTTGTCTGCCAGCACCGTCACTGCCATGGGCATGACACATGAAGTTTTGCCTGGAAGATTGAGTCAGATCAAGTTTCTTTCTTGTAGATGATGATGGTCGTAGAACATACCTTGGCCCATGTTCATCTGGAGCACTGAATTTGATCCCGAGGCCGGCGAAATGATGGCTCTAGCCACATCCACCTGAGATGGGCGAATGAGTATGTCGTTGTCAATCTCAAGGAGAAGCCACTCTGGGTGCTCGCGAGGAGACCAGTTCGAGTGCCCTTCGTGCTCCAGTTCCTCACGCAGCCGCTTTGCGTCTCCGCTGAGCTCGGCGTTATGCATTCGGATGAATCTCTGGAGTTTTGCTAAGAGAATCCCGTATAGCAGTAACTCTTCTTTCATCTTGGGACTCAAATGCGACTTGTTGCTGTCTCTGAGTTGCTCAAGAAGCGTGACAGGCGAAAGACAAGGCCACAGGTTGCCCTTGTCGAGCCACTGGAAGCCAGCTTCGTCCTGGGAAACGGACTCTCGGATGATGGAAACATGATCCTTGAGGAGTTGGCGAGATTGAGCGATTGCCTGAACAAGGCCTTCAGCAGAGAGCGTGAGTGTCGGCTTTGTGTAGGTACTGCGGTGGCGAATCAAGGCCACAAGAGACGCCTCGAGATCGTCGCCATACTGCTGCCTCGTGAGGTCTGTCGATGCTGAGAATCTCTTCACAACCCTGGAGAGTGTTGCTATTTCTGGGGAGACGAGGGAGAACGCCTCTGAAGCTTCTTCGTCTCGCCCAATGCTTGCGTCGGCAAACGTGCGAGAGAGCTTGTCCATGGATATTTGGTCCCTCGTAGCATTGTCGAACTGCATGTCCTTTTTCATCAAGCCGCTTGTGAGGTGAGGTACGGTATACACGTCCTCGGCATGAGTCGACTTGATGCCCGTCATGGTTGCCGGCTTGGAGTTCCAGATCTCGTCGTGTTTGTCGCTCACGGCTTGGGATTGTTGTTGGCGGATTTCCATAGCAGCTTCATCTACCTGACAAAGATAGACGGACAACTCGAGATTGCGAGACAACCTTTCAAGTTCAGGTTGTATATTCTGCCAGGCTATCTCTAAGTCGATCCGTTCAATGGGGAGCTCTCGGACCAGCTCCTCAAAGTCGCGCAGAGAAATAAGTAGGCCAGGCCCTCCTTTACTGATGATGAGAGATGCGATGGAGGCGGCTTCTTCTTCCTGAATGTCGTAGTGCTGTTCCATAGTGGGAGCCAGCCCCTCCCCTGACGCAGTTTGAAACCAATCCTCGTACGTTGGTTGTTCGGAGAGCATCAGCTCCTCCAAAATGGTCTCCGAGGGAACTTCAAAAGCGCGGAAATCAGCAAATGACGAGTACGCCGGAGGTTCGAATTTCCTCAACGCCGGGTTCTTGGATAGTGCCACAAGCCACGACACGACTCCCATGTCGGTCTTGCTGTCAAAGGCCAACAATGCAAGTTGAAAATGCTCATCATAAGGCCCGGTAGAGTCAATACCTTTTCGTAGACACGTCTTGACAAAGAGGCCGCATAGCTCCGAGATGTCCGGGCCCAAGATGGTTCTAATGTCCGCCCTGATAGCCACTTGATCGAATCCCGCAACCGTCTCCCATTTCTCTACGATGGGTGTCAGTCTCGGAAAGTGGGATATGCCAGATGTGAGCTCCTGCAGAGCACGTGTGGTCTGGTAAGTTTGACAACTCTCTTTCGAAGGCGGATGCCCTGCAGGAGAGTAAGGGAAAGCCTGTGCAGCTGCGTGAAGGACCGCAGAGTCCCCAGGAAAACAGACACGCTCATAGATCTGTCTCCGAATGCGGCCTCGAAGGCGTAAACTTTCGATGGAATCATTGTCCCACTCCAGCTCAAACTCATCTCTCATCTTGGGTGTCTGATCAAACGTCTCGAGCTCCTCCGATCGAAGAACGATGCTATCAACAAGGGGAGCCAGGCCTTCGTGCTGAATTGTCATGGTGAGGTGATTGTCCCACTTGACTTTCTGATAGACGTTGAGACCAGGTGGGTAAAGCCACCTTCTGGGGGAGAGAGACCTTATGGCTGCTAAGAGTGGTCGAGAGAAGCCTTGCAGAGGAGTCCACGGCTGGCTGCGAGCCGCAAGAAGAGAGTGGCGTGCCTCTTCGGTCCCGGTGCGGCCAGTAAGTTTATCGGGCAGGGGAAACGAGGTCAGAGCGTGCAGTGCTGCTTTCAGGTAGAGGAGAAGTGGCTCCGGTGGGTAGTCGAGCCGGCCAAGGAGCTGGTTGACAGTGAACTTGGCGTACTTGCCAGTGTTTTCAAGACTGACAGCCACATGTATCCCCTGTCGTTGCCAGCGCATGCTGCCAATGGGGACGATAACGCTCTTGTTGTCAGGGTTTGCAACACCGCGCAGTTGAATGTGGCTGTACAGCCCGTATAGAGCGCCCACATCCTGCCCAGGATCAACTTCTGCGCTGAGCTGTGGGCATTGAAGCAAGCCCTTGGTGTTGACAAAGAATCGAATCTCCAGGCGCTTCATTTCAACCCACAAAGACCCAGAATCGGATGCCTGGTATATAGTCAACTTCTCGGCATCTTCAAAGCCTTGAAATATGCGGTAGATCCTTTGCCCAATCATGGATCGAGGTTCAACCAGATAGGTGCCCGGGCTTGGTTGACCGTGTCTGTTCCGGCGGCCTAAGCCCCTGACAGCATGGCGGCGGTGAATATCAAGGATCCAGTTGGATGGCCTTGGGGCCCATATCCGTGGTTTACGCCGCATCTCGAGCTTCCCAGTTCGCAAGTTGAGCCAATGGACACAGTCGTCCACAAGTCCCGAGGGAAGATCGTAGCCCATTTCGCCTTTGAACAAAGTCCGCGGAACGTGTTCCAGCAAAGCTCCCTTAAATACGGCCCGAATGATGACCTTGCCATCCCGAGAACCGAAGTGAATCTGGTGCCCCCCAACTTGATTGACCAGCTGATGCTCCATGAGGCTGGACGGACGCGTCAGTAAGTGCTGCCCGCCAAAGAGTTCCCTGATGGCTGGATCTTCTCTCATCTCGAGAGGAAGCCGGCCCAGTGGCATTCCATCCACAGTGAGGTGGCCTTGCACCAGGTGATAGTGTATAACTTGGGGGCGTGTCCACCTGGTCCCTGCGACCTTCGCTTTAGCCCACCCAGCGTGTGATCCTGAAGGGTATGTCCAACGAGAGTAACTTCTTCCGATACCCCTGGCATTAGCCCACGTTTCGTTGATGGCTTCTTCTAGGCAGTGGGGTTTCAGCCTGATCCAGTCCTTGATCATGGATCGCATATGATAGCAATTAGATAGATCCAGGATGAGAAAACTCTTCAGAGCAGGGCTGAGATCATCCACACTGACTAAGAGGTGCTCTTGAAGAGCGATAGATGCCCGGAAAAAGCATGTCACATTGTCGTCGGCGAGAGGAGCAAGTCGGCTTCGAGTGTCATCGGCATGGGTCGAAAATGTCTGACGGCAGAGCAAGGCGGCTCGAAAGGCATAGTCTGAAGCTTTGCGGGCGGTCTCTCCTTCTGGGGCTGTCCGGACTTCGTTACGCAGCTGCACGATCCAGTTGGAGGTGATGTGTCGAATTCTCACCAACAGCTCTTGTGCTTTCGCCTTGAAACCTTGGGGGCACAGATGATAGAGTCGTAGACTGAGAATGATAATCGTGTTCATGCAGTGGACCTCCCGGCAGGTCGATTCCAGAGACGTCAACCAGCAGGAAAACCGCTCATGCAGTGTCTCGCAGAAGGGCTGATTATGAAACACGACGTGTGCCTCCCGCAAAACTCCATGCTCCAAGATAGCAGGACCAGCTTGAAGGGCGAGGCGTGTGAAGATGGTTGTTGAAGCCTCACTACTAAAGTTGATATTGGTAGATGACAACTCGGTGAGCATGCTCAGCCACCGTCGGCCTCGTCCAGAAACGACCCGTTGATAGGCGGAAAACTCGTGTATGGACATGTCTGGGGGGCAATCGAGTTCGTTGGCGATGATGTCGTACGATGTTGGATGATATAACCTCCCTTCGGGCTGATCACAATCTTCATATGGATCAGGGAAACCCCCCGGAAGCCAGGGACCAAGAAGGTGCTGGAACCATGGGGTCTTGGGGAGCTCTACCGCCCAGAGTCTAGATTTGCTGTCGTAGTAGGAGAACTCTGCTCCAAAGGGCAGCATTACCTCGTCCGGTTTCCTTGGGAGCCTCATTTTGCGGTAATGTGTCTGTGTGAATAGCTTTTTCCGCGACGCCAGTGTAACGGTGGACAGGCCGGATGGTTGCTTGGGTAAAAAGTCTTTCAGCTTGTCGACGTGGTTGAGGAAGAGCTCGGGAGGATTGGACGCACGGGTTGGCCTAGGAGGACTCCCCAGCAGACACAAGTTCCATGTCGCTTGCCGATAAGCCGCGAGGTATTTGGGGATCAGAAGCTCATACACAATGGCGGCTCTATGGGCGTGGTTCTCTGGAAGGAAATCCTCATGGATGGCGATCTTGAGATTCCTCCGACTTCGCCGCTTCTTGCATTTTTCGCAGTCCTTCATGTCCCTTCCCTCGCCATATCGCCGCTGGCAATAACATGTGAGATGCTGGATTTCTTGGGTGAGTCTGTGGTACCGCTCGGTTTGGGTTGCCAGTTGCGTGTCCTTGAACATTCTGGACTGCTCTGACTTCTCTTCAATCTCTTCGGCCAGGTCCAACATGGATTCCCCAACTGTGGTGGAGGAAGCAAACTGGAAGGGAAATGCCGACTCTCGTCTTGGGTTGCTGAAGATGGTTTGGCCCTTGTAGTGATGTTCGCTCACACGTTGGGCAATATACAGCTGGACACGACCAAGTCGTTCCATTTCCTCCATGGTCAACAGGCAAAGGACATCCAGTGCGTGCGGGACAAAGACTGGGTGATACTGTTCGAGAAGAGGACATGCGGTTGTGGCTGCTCGGTCCATGTCCACCCAAAGTTCAAACAGTCTCAGGAGGTAGCGGCTCATCAAGAGAGGGCTATCTATATACGCGGACCCAGCTTTCCTGAGAAATTTGTTGATGGCCATCGATAACTCGATGCATACCTCCTCCGAAGGCTTTGAAGATGGCCCGACTGACAATCTGGTCTGGGCCTCGTGATCGATGAGTTCCGTGTAGCGAGAAGTTAGTTGGTTGACCTGCGAGATGGTGCCTTCTTGCAGAGATGGAACGTCGCGTCGCACCCCGCGGTTCATGATCGAAGACGTATTTAAGAGAAGAGAGCGTAAATATGGACCGCTTTGGGGTAGTTTGAGAGCCAGATCATTGGTTGATACACGCCTTGGAAGGAGAGGAATGGGGCGAACTATGCTTGCCTTGTGCTTCTCCCACTGAGCACTAACGTCCCTCTCCACAGCCTCAATGGTGAATTCAAAGAAGGTTTTTGTGGCAGAGAACAAACCGTCGTACAACGCACGCAGAGCACCCGAGGTGGCCTTCTGCTCGGACTCGAGCTTGGCAAGTCGACGGCAGAGCTTTGCTTGGAGAATCAGTGTCATCTCGGGGTCCAGACTGCCGACACATTCTCTGAGGAGGTAGCCCAAGACAACACAGATGAGGAACTTGTAGCACACCCGGCCATGCCCCTCGTCCTCAAACATGTTGGAGAGGTGTCGGCCAACTGCGACGCGGAGAACTAGCCAGTACGGGGAACGTCTCCAAGGCACTTCTGATGAATCCAGCACAACATCGTCGCGAACTCTTTTGCGAATATGGCGGACAGTCGTGGACGTCCCTAGGCCCTCCAACAGCGACATGAGCATGTCATTGACGAGGGCAGGGCTCGGGCAATCCCGAGTTTCAGCAACCGACTCGCCTCCCTTAAATGCTCGTGCAGCGAATTGATCGAAAGCCTCGGCACTTGATTGCTCGAGAAACTCGGACAAGTTTTGTTGAAACGATGCATTGTTAAAGATGTGAAGCGGCACTGCAACTGCGCGATCGGGAAAGTCGCAGGTGAGGGCATGATTTGCGTTGAGAACATCCCGCACAGGAGCAGAAACCTGGAAAGACTCAAAGATGATGTTTTCACCACTGTAAAAGTCGTAACACGTCAGATTCTCTTGAGTGTGGAGCACGACGAGGCAAATGGGACTCACGAAGCATCACGGTGGATCAAAAGTGCAGCGTTCTGCTGTGAAATGTGGAGAGCAAGCCAAATGGAGGACTCAACGACGGCTCTGAAACCGTCCTTCAGGTCATCGCCGGCCAAAAAGCCCTGGTTCACATCCCTGGTCGCTTGCAGAGACGCGTCCCAAATGGCCGGGTTTCCCACAAATCGCAAGATGGCCAATGCCTCGTGCAATCTCTTGCCGAGATTCTCCGTCAAGGCGGCATTGTCGCCGTCAAATTTGCGCGGAAGTTTTGGGGGAAGGACTAGGTGGTGAAACACGTCCTCGATGAGAGAAGATTGCTCAGAATCCATGCTTGCATCTTTCTGTATCGAATTCCAGCAGAAGAAGACGCATGCTGGACGTTGGATTTGGTGAGACGCGACTGGAAAGGGGTCGAACACTTGAAACCCCAGGGAAGTGAACGCCACAAAGCTCAGACCAGTCTCTAACGTACAGTATGAGATGAGAAAGGAGGAAACAACGCTACTACGTTTGCAGTAGAGTTTCTCGATGCCCGAGATTGTGGAATTTTGTGGTTGGCTAGACACCTTGGGAAACACAGGGGCTTGCGCGTCTCAACCAATCATATCAGCGCCGAGCCTGAGACTCATAGTGCCTCATCCTGGAGGTTTCACTGTGTACCCCAGGTCTAACTAGACTCCCGATGAGCACTAAGCTATGGGGACCAGCCGTCCCGGACTGTCCGTCCACTATCGGCATTTAGAAGACTTGATTACTTGCCTAGGGGCATACATTCCATCCTAGTGATTGCATTTCTCTACAGCATTGAGTTCACAATGACCTGTGGTCTGTGGTCGGCCTCCCGCATCTCGTATTCGCTTGCGAGTATAATTCGTGGCCAGCCAATGCAGCCACACGCGTCCCAGTAGTAAGATAAGCCTGCTAGGCCTGCAAAACTGGTTGGAGAGGCTGCTGATCTATGGAGAAAGAAAGCTAGTGAGTAGGCTTTCTGACGCGAGATCGAAATGACTTTAGGCATGTCGGTGATCGGAGTACGGTATTAGTATATGCTCCCTCCCCAGATGGTCTTTATAGAGGGATAAGAAAAGCAATAGAATAATAAATTAAAACAATACATAATCTTATTAGGCCATTCCGCCAGGAGGAATACTATGGAGGTCTGTCTCGGAGATCAATTGCAAGCCAGCCTTGAATTGATACTTGGGAATGAAGATACCCGGGAGTGGTTGGTGTCGAGCACCTTTCTCCAAATTGTGGCGCGTTTGTCTAGCTTATAAGAGCTAGTCTTGACAATTTCTTGTTTAAAGGATCGAGATCGGTCATCTCGAGACACATCTGTACTACATACGTCATAGACCTGTGGGTGATAAAACCATGCTCGAGCCAGTTAAAAGTCATCACCACAGACTCTGTTCTCAAGTTTGGTCCCCCATAAACACCATGTCTAGCCTTTTGGTTGTGGTTGCTACAGCGCTTTCACTTGCATCTGCATTTCAGCAGCCGATCCGGGCTCTCGATCATTCTCAAGGCTACCAATTCGATCCTCTCCTCCACCTACCAGGCATATCACCATATTTCGATGCCGTGGGGTTCGGGCTTGCACATGCTGCCCCAGAAGGATGCACTGTCGATGTTGCTTCTTACCTCATCCGGCACGCGTCAATCTATGCCAACGACGCCGAGTATGAGGACTACATCCAGCCATTTCTCTTCAAGCTGGAGAAGCACCGGGGGGGCTTCTCAGGCCCCCTGGAGTTCCTCAACAAATGGTACTCTCCAATCGACGAAAATCGCCTGGAAGACGTCACTCCTTCTGGAAAGCTTCATGCTAAGCAGGTTGGGAGACATCTAATGAAGCGATATCGGCACCTGGCATCGTCGGTGAAGCGTGTCGTGGCAGATACCAAAGCAAGGACCTATGATACTGCTAAGGCATTTGTCGACGCATTCCCTAATTCTGGCGACATCGAGTTTGTCCGTGTTGACAAGAAGGATCTAAACAACGCTACTCGAGCTCTTCTTCCACACAAGGCTTGCTCGGAATTCTCAAAAGACCCTGGCACCAAGGAACTGCACGAGTTCTTGAATGTCTACGGCAAGCAAGTCTCACGTCGTCTTAGCCCCTACACGCCTGGCGACTATGATCTCGACCCCAGGGATGTCTTTGCCCTCCAGTCAATCTGTGGTTATGAATCAGCCATTCTTGGAAAACGCTCGCCAATGTGCGACTTGTTCTCTGATGCAGAATGGCTGTCATACGAGTATGCCTGGGATATGAAGTACGCACACATGGTCGGGCCACTCAACCCTCTCTCCAACTATCTCGGTTTCCCTTGGCTTCACTCACAGTCTCAGCTCTTCGACGCCATTGACAAAGATCCAGACGCGAACCATAACGAAACAACAGGTTGGCCATCAGACCAGCGCTTGTTTTTCTTCTTCACGCACCGTGAAGTGCCACCATTCGTCGCCACAGCACTCGGCATCTTCAATTCATCCTCACACGAAGGCTACGACGAGTTCCCGACATCGCATGTCAACCATGTGAGGGCATGGAAGATGTCTGATCTCATTCCCTTCCTGGGTCATGTTGGCATGGAAAAGATGACTTGTGAAAGACCAGGTGACGACCCAGGAAAGGACGAGTTCGTGAGGTTTATTGCCAACACTGCGCCACGGCCACTACCGCTCTGTCAAAGCGGGCCTGGGGCCAGTTGTCCATTTGAGGTTTTTAAAGAGATTGTGAGCGCTGGGATGAAAAAGTATGGAGATTTTGACGAGGTTTGTAAGAACAAGGAACCAAGTGATCTATAGGAGCTCATAATATTGTGACAAAGGGTCAAGCCAAGTCCGGCTCTAAACTCCCTTTGATATAACTGCTGCCGTTCAAGTTTAGTACACGAAGAAATGTGATGAAGTTCGGTGCAATACCTGCCAAGCCTGTTAGGCATTAGCCTGTCTCTAGAGTAAGTTAGTAGACAAGGCAGGGATAATTCTTTGTTGGCTGCCACGTACAATACAAAGCCTTCTCCATCATTTTGCTCTAGCAGCGATGCTGGAATGGTATACACTGGAGCATATGTTGGAACTCTTGCATCTGGGGATGAAGATGTGGTTGCTTTCAGCTGGTGCGGAAAACCCCGATTGGGAAATGCCGATCTCAAAGTACTCGGTACTTTGTGACGAAAAACTGTCACCAATGAGAAGACTCAAAGAGGTGGGGAAAACACAGCACTTCAAACCAATCAGAGGATATAATTTCGTCCCTTCCCAGGCACTCATGTACCTACGGTGATTGAGTAGGGCTTCTCTTCCAACTTCCTCATCCTCATCTCCGCTTAAAACCTCGATCAAGAGCGGCACTTTTGAGATTTTGCACCTTTGTACAGAAGAAATCACTATAAATTTCATAGACCCTGTCGGGCCTAGTTTCCAGCGTGGTGCCCTGGGGGAACTTGGCCGAAACAAGGCAGATCGATGCCAGCCTAACTCCTCTAGACCTAACCATAGCTCCCTCAAGGAGCAATATCGGAGAAGTATGCGTCTTGACATGTGTCAAATCACTGACATTACTAGAAACTAATGCAATTGTGTTATGGAGGTCAATTGTCCTACATTTAGGCAGGGAGAACGCCCATCTTCGAATACGAGGAGAGCCAAGATGTGCACCCTCTCCAATGCCTGTGGTTCGCTCCTTGGTTCACTTTCAACCCCCCAGCGTCATAAATGTGAATCAGATGACCACCTGGTTGACTCAGGTGCTGCCTTTTCCTGCAAGCCACCTGGGGCTGAACTCTGCCAATGTGCAACACACCAGCAGCTCATTGGAGAGGGTGACCATCTCACTCTTGACTATGCTCAGCTGCTGTTTTGGAATTTCCAAACCCCCCAGCCTACTTTCTCGGATCTTACTTCCCCCGCCATGGGAAGGGGGGGTTAAAAGAATCCAACGCCCGCCTGGCCCTTCGGAGCCTGCCCTCCCAGATTGGTTTCCTCCTCCACCTCCAGCACTGGTCCAAGCCCTCCATTCGATCAAGCCTCTGCCGCTCGGCAAATATGGCTGCCCTTTCGGTTTCCAAGGATTCCGGGTATGATGACGGCTTGGAGCAGATACTCAATGGCGTGAACCAGCTACCAACCCGAGACAAGGCCGAGTTCGAGGTTCAAGTTGAAGAAGTGCCAGCTGAGGAGAGGGAAAAATGGCTAAAGCCCAATGAGACCTTGTAAGATAGTTGTTTAGACATCCATATGGAGATTCTGACAAAGACAGCATCACACAACAGGCTGAGAGTATGAGGATCAACCTCTGTTGTCGCAACTGTGGCATTAAAGACGTCCCCGCCCGCTTCGTCCTGTGCAGCGGGTGCGGCGCGGCTCACATGCCTGTGCACCGTCAATGTCTCTTGAACACACGAGACCACAAGCCCGATGACGAGAAACCGCCGCGATGGGGGGACCCATGCAAAGAGGTAGACTTCCAACAGTGGATCTTTATCTCTTGGCTCCTCGACTCCGAGCTTCTCGACAAGGACAAGACTTCGTTGCACGTCGACGATCTGTGGTCGACCTGGTTTGGTGTTCCCGAAGCACAGAAAGGAGATTTGCCACAGTTGTGCCTCTACCCACGACTCGAGAGGCTGGTTGATAGGGTCCTTGATAGGCCGCCATTCCAGTACCCAAGCCTGGTCTCCTTTGTCGGTGACACGGGCTGTGGAAAGAGCACGCTGATCCGCTCCATCATCGAATTGCTGGCTCCCGGCCAGGACTACCAGGTCCCTGTCCAAGGAGCAGCTGGTGATGACTTTGCGTCGACAAGCAGTGATGTGCATCTCTTTGCCGACCCACAGACCCTGTCAAGCGAGGTTCCGCGCTTCTTTGTTGGTAAGCTACCTGCTGTTCCCATCTTGACTTTTCTCACCCCCTTTTCCAGACTGCGAAGGCTTTCACGGCTCAGACAAGTCCATCTCTCGCAAAATAATCGCCGAGGCTCGCGAGGCTAGACGAAGTTCCCAGGCGGTGCTTGAGGGAAGTCTCCGTCACTCTCCACCAGATCCGCTCGCCCAGCACGAGAACTCAGCACTGAACCGCATGGACCTGCGATGGGGCCAGCTTTGGTTGCCATTGGGTTCCTCAAAAGGGGCTTCTAGGAAACAACTAGGCCAAGTGCACCCTGACACAAGAAGAAAGATTGTCAAGACGGTCTACCCAAGGCTACTCTACGCCTTTTCAGATGTGGTTTGTTTTGTCACCAACAACTCAAGGTAGGCAATTACCGGTTCCATCTGCAAGAATTTTTTGTGCTAAATAAGGGGTAGACAATCGCAGGAGATCCTGGAAGAGATGTTTCGCTGGGCCAAGGATGGCCATGAGAGAACGCTGAACCAACGAGTGCGACCCGGATTGATCATTGTACTCAACAAAATGTCCATGGACACTCACGACTCCATCTCTTCGGCCGAAAGGGCAACCCGCCAGCTTCTGGAGAGCTTCGAAAACTCAACCCGGTTTCAAGAACTCCAGCGAAAGTGGAGAGTCAGAGGAAGGTCCATTGAGACGGCCGAGGAGCTAATTCGGTGTTACTATGACGATTTCCGGGTCATTTCGATACCTCAGTTGACTCGCAGCTCACCGGCTATTGTGCAAAACATCGCAAATCAGATCAGGGCCCTGTACAGTGAGATCATAGCCATGTCGGAGAAGATCCGCGGAAAACGCAAGTCATTCAACCTCGACCTCGACACATCGTCTCTAAATGCTTACCTCCACCGGTCCGCTGCGGCCCTGGCACGAGACCACCAGAACTCACTCGACTTTCACGAACTGTCAGATGGAGATACCGCGCCGCCTAGACGGTTCAGTGAGCACCTAGCTCAACTAATGGCCCGGATGGCCAAGCTACGGGACCTTGACATTAGCAACGCAACCAAGGGAGAAAGTCAGCTTGTGCTTCAGATGACACCGTACATAGCTGCCTGTATCGTGGCACAAATTGACCCCAAGGGTGGTAAAGGTGAGTAGCCTTTGCCCTCCGTTCTCTGACATCATGACGCAGTCCGGCCTCTAAAGGACCGAACTAACTGTTTGAGCAGAACAAGCGCAGAAGCGCAAAGAGACCCTCGTCGATGAAGCAAGGCGAGGGCTAGAGTATTTCCGCAAACGCTCATGGCGATGCGAGGCGCAAGACTATCGCGGAGAACGAAGGTGTAGGAACTATTGGGAGAGCCACGAAAAGGGCCACCAGTTTGACACCGCTGACGGCCATTCCCATGCACCACATGCGTCGGTTGAAGACCTAATTGACGGGCAGTATCAAAGTTCGTATGATCCAGTTGCCTTCATTGAAAACCTATGGGAAGAGCTCTCCAAGATCCATGATCGAGTTCATGCCATCAAGAGGCTTGAATCTGCTGCCACCAGCTGCGGTGTTACAGGTGTCACCACGCAGAGAACTTGCCTGGCTTGTCTATCAAATACTCCGACAAACATGCTCCCATGCACGCCCCAGGAGCATGGAATCTGCGAGGATTGCATCAGGAGGTGCAACTCAAGAACTGGAGAGGCATCAGTGATACGGATGGGCTCTTGTCCTTTGGGGTGCTCCTTTTCCACGATTCCGTGGAGCATCCGTGTGAAACCTCGAACTGCAGGGGCACGAATTTTGGCACTTGATGGGTTTGTTCTCCCTTCGAATCAACTTGTCCCATGCTGGCGGTTTCTAACAGGTCACAGGGGCGGTGTAAGAGGCATTGTCGAGCTGGTCATCTTGGCCGAGATCGAGAAGGCGGTTGGGTTTGGCATTCGTATACAAGACCTATTCGATCTCGTTATTGGGACCAGTACTGGTGAGTTTCTCCTGATGGAAATACTGAGGCCCATAGGGAACCATAGTAACGATGCAACAGGTGGGCTTGTTGCTTTGGGAGTCTTTGAAAAAAAGTGGCCTCTGAGCGAGGCCTTAGGCCACTTCTGTCGCCTGGCAAAAGGCGCCTTTTCCCTCCGAACAATCCTTGGCGTTCCAGGCCTCTCTCTTCTTGCCGAACCGTTCTGTATTTTCAAGTACAAGAGCTCTGGGATAAACGATGCTCTGCATACCGCCTTTGGAGACGACTATCTTTTCGGTCAGATCAAAGGGAGTGAGAAATCGGGAGATCAAGTCAAAGTTGGTGTGGTCACTTGTATTGATGGGCGGAATCATCCATGTCTGCTGGCAAATTACTCTCGAAACCCCATCGAGAAGCTGAAAGACGGAAGAGAAGCGTGTAAGAAGGCTTGATGATGTGTTCGATCGGCATGCGTGCTAAGATACTTACAGATGACTGCCTGCAGCGAGCTGACGAGCAAGGTGATGACTTCAAGACCTGGGCGGCGTGAGTGCAGCCCTCCCCTCAACCTTTGACCCTGACTTCTTGACAACTGACCTTGAGCATAGAGCCCGTGCCACTTCTGCAGCGCAGACGCTGTTCAAGCCTTATATCCACGAAGCAACACGGCGAATCTATGTTGATGGAGCTACCGTAAGGAATAACCCCGTGAGATTAGCTTCAGAGGAAGCAACTCGCATCTGGAAGTCGAACAGCCCACCAGACATCATTCTCTCTCTTGGGACGGGCATATGGATCGATGACCGGTGCAAGTATGTCGACAAACCCCGCTCCCGGATCGGGCGCCTTCTCCCCAAGGGTATCAAGAAGAAGTTCGATACTGGCATCGACATGGTGTATGCCACTCTGGATTGCAATCGAGAGTGGACCGACTTCAGCGGACCTCTTCGTGGCCGCTTGGAACGGAACTGCCACCGTCTGAACGTTGGCCTTTACGAGAAACCCCCAGCCCTCGACGACGTTGAACAACTTGAAAGTCTCCGGGTTGAGAGCGAGCTACTATTCTCGAAAGGTGAGGTGGGCCTAGAATCGGACCATGTCCAAAACCGCCAACTCACGACCAAGGGCCACATCACCATCGTCGCTCAGCGCCTCGTCGCGTCTCTCTTCTATCTGTCGAGCACCCTTCCTCCGAATATGCATGGAGGACCCACCCAGCGCACTCTACACTGCCGCCTAGCACGAGACTCAGTCGGCGCTGCTGCGCTCATTAGTGGGTTGAGCGAGTCGAGTTTTCGTATGCGCGAATTAAACGACAATGTGGAAGAGCCTGAGGTGCGGGCTGTCCGGTTCTTATCGTCAGATGGGTTTGACAAGGCGACCATGTCGGTCGAGGTCGAGTTGGATATCTCGGATGGGTCTTATGAACGGGTGGTAGAAGTCAAGTTGCCAGAGAGATTGCAAGGCTCGTGGCACCCCATCGGAGGGTTTTGATGAGACGGTGCGTGCATAAGCGGAAGGAGAATCAAGGTCAAGAATAATCCGGAAAGGACAAGGAGAGACGGTTTCTTGGCGCATATGGGCTTCAACAGCACATCTGCCTTTGGGAGTTTAAGCTAGGGTTTCAACCACCCTTTTTCACCATGTTTTTAGTAGTTTTTTTCTCTTTTACCTGCATTTCACTCACACTTATGGGATGCCTGCTGCCCGAGAAAGCTCTCCATGCCTACTATAAGCTGCCCAAAGTGCCGTTGAAGCATGGATTGGGATATCCCTGTCGAGATCCTGTCTCGAGTTGGAGATTTTACGTTGAACACCCATATATCCCAGAAAGTTGAACAGGGTGTAATTGATTCAAAACAAGACGGCGAATAGCCCGTCCTCCGATCCACTATCAGACATCTCAGACATCTCAAACCCCAATCCCTTGATGCAAAGCCTTTCCCTCACACATGCTTTCAACAATCCTGCCCTCAGTTCAATGTCCCCCATTTGGGCTCCTCCTTCTAAATCGGCGGCTTCGCCATAGCCGTCGCCATGAAGCCGGCACTTGTTCTTGTGCAGTCGGACCAAGACATCCCCCAACGCATCTATATCGCTACTTCTATTAGTTGCTATAAAGAAACCATATGCAGAATTATATGGAGAGTCATTCTCAGAGTGTCCCAGAACTGGCGGGCGATAGTGGGCGGCTTCTGCGTTTCTGCAGTATGCGCACGTCTCGATAAAAAAGTCAACAAGAAGCGGAAGTTCACCCATTGCCAACAGGATCTCCTCCCAGGTCCCAGACTCAAGATAGACGCCTCTCATGACGACCTTGTCGAGTGTTTCGATGGATTGTCTGACAATCGTCGTGAGAGCGCTTGCGTCCATATCTAGGCCATGGAGGTTCATTGACTTGAGACGAAGAGAGGGAGAGAATGCCGAATGATCGAGTAAATTGTCCCCTTTGACCCACAAAGTGTGTATGTTTGGAGCTAATGATAGCAGTTGACGGAAATAGTTGGCGTGATCTTGGTTGGACTGATGCGAGCGGATTTCCAGACCTTTGCCTTCATCAGTAGACCCTTGGTACTGGAGGTCAAGATAAGCAAGTCGTTTGAAAAGGGACTGTGTTGAGTAGCCAGTTGCCTCTTGATCATCAAGGAAGTAGCGAAAATCGAATGCCAGAGGGAGCCGGAGATGAAGCTCATCCAACTTTTCGAGCTGGGACCTGCGCAAAGCCGTTGCCATGGATTCGAAAAAGTCGGCAGTATCCTGCTCCCAGTTGGCCCTGTAAGGGATATCGGGAAAGTCAAGCTTCAAGCTATGTATCTCGGAGAACCTTGGCAGAGCACTGTGAATGACAATAGCAAGTCGGGTCATGTATGCCAGGCATTTATCCTCTGCCACCTTGTAATGCTCATGATAGCCATGTCGAGCTCTTGCACCCAATTCGAGGCGTAAAACCAGTCGACGTAGTGGGCTCCTTGACAGAGACAGAAGATGGTCTATCCCACTGTCGACGCTGATGACAACGTGCCGAAACAGCAACGGCGTGGCGGCCTGGCAAAGGGCGCGGTTGACCAAGCGCAGGGAACACAGATTCTTGCGAAGTTCGGGCGCTTTGAGTTCATAACGACATAGTGGAGTTTCATATGAATCATAATGATTAAAAGGCCAGCGTCGCACCCACGGGTCGTGAGCATGCAGCAGAATCTGCGTCGAGTCTTAGTAGTGAGTCCGAAGGCATTCTGGTCATCTTACTACTCTACCTCTCGGAGTATTTCGGGTGGTAGTTTCGTGAGCGCGGCCATTATCAAAACATCGAGGTCTCGGTCGGTCTCTTGAAGACACGTCACGGGCGAGCGGGGTTGACGGTGAAGATGTTGAGTGAGGACAGCGAGTATGTGGCTTGGTGTACTCACCAGATCACGTGATATTGAAGAGCTCGTGGTGTCTTAAATGGCATAAGCTTAAATGGCATAAGCTTAAATGGCACATTCCTCCAAAAATGCCTTGTCGTTGGTTGCCCAGGCAATAGGACGAGGGTCCGTAACTCCCAGTATCCAACGACCCTGTAGAACCTGGAGAGAGGCCGTATAATAGGCTCAGTGCGAAGAGTGGCCGATGTAGTATTTGCCCAGATAGAGTTTTAATAGTAGACAAGAAGTAATCAGCTACATAATTCCTTACTCTCATGGCTTGAGTCCCAACTCGCTGATGATAATATCCGCCGCCTTCTCGCCAATTACTAAAGCAGCATTCTCCGTGTTGGCGCCCATGTTCTTTGGAGAGACGCTCATATCGGCAACCTTGAGTCCTTGCATACCATGGACACTCAACTGTTCGTTGACAACGCCGAAATTGTCGCGAGGGCCCATCTTTGCCGTGCCCAGAGAATGCCAAGGGCTAGCGACTTTGAAGCGGAGCCAATCCTCGATAGCCTTGTCATCTTCCGCCGAATACTTGATGTCTTGAACATCTTTGAGAGGAGCGTCCGTCTCTATGCACGCTGCCTCAGACCCTTCAGGGAAGCGGGGGTGACCCACGGCCAGCTCACCACGGTACATGGCTGTGCGTCGCATGATTTCACGCTGTTTCTTGTATGCCCAGAGCTGCTTCTTCAGGTCGATATCGTCGGAATCAGTAAAGAAGCCGACGTTAAAGTCCAACGGGTCATCGAGGTTGGAGCCAGTAATGTGCAGATGTCCCCGTGAATACGGGTAAGCCGTGATGTTCAGCACTGTTGCATACTGCCCTTCAGGGATCGTGGAATGATCTCCAAGAAAGCTGCACTTGTTAGCGTAGTCTCAGCCAAGAAGTTGGAAAGTCCTACTATGACATCAGGCCCGTGATCATGAGAGGCCTGTCGAGGTTGTTCTTAAAGTCTCGGTCCCAAGTAGCGCGAAATTCCGGACCAAGAGCATCAACATCCGCCTCATTTGGCCGAAGCTTGGATGCAACATCGATACCGTTCCAGCCCAGGATCTTATCCTTCTTCGCCATAAGGCTAGGAACATCAGCCCGGCCACTGAGAATGCCGTCCAGCGTCTCATGCGGCTCAAGGTTCGTCCTGTAGGGGTGGATGGTTGCATTGTGGTCCTGGTACTCGCGGCCAACGCCTGGTAAGTCTAGCACAACTGGAATACCCGCGCGCTTGAGCACCTCGGGGTCACCGAGACCAGACCTCTCCAGAACCAAGGGCGTTCCGAGGGCACCGCATGATACAACTACCAGGCGACGAGCTTTGACCGTGAGTTTCGCAGTTGGAGTCTGAGTGGAGGCATACTCGACCCCAACAGCTCGCTTCTGATCGTCGACCAAGACACGGATGACTTTTGACTCGACAAGAACGTGGAGGTTCGGATGCTTTCCGTCCTCTAACTTAGGATGGATGTACCTGTGTGCTGTGTCTTGACGCTTGCCATCAGGAGACAGGTACCGTAGCCAGGGGCTTATGCCATTGTTGGCATCCAACGTTTGCAGGTCAGTGACTTTCGGCCAGCCAAGCTTCGTAGCAGCGCCGATGAAGTCTGCTGCTGACTTGGGAGCAGGGAAAGGACCCTCCGACACGTGGATGGGCCCGTCGTGACCGTGGTGATGACTCTCGCCGCTGCCATGATACGTTTCGAACTATCGGGATGAGATCAGCCTCCAGTAATGTATATTACAAACACTTGTTGATCACCTTGTTGAGATAAGGCCAGAGCTCTTCTGCCGACCAACCCTTGGCCCCCCAAGAGTCAAAGTCGGATCTCTGAGCACGGGTGTACATGAGAAAGTTGATTGACGAGCCTCCGCCCAAAGTCCCACCGGAAGCCACGACAACCTCGCGACCGGCAAGCTGGTCAGCCTTTGTGCTCTTGTAAAAGAGGGTTGCCTTGCTGGTTGGCTTTAGGTGCGACAGGTAGAGGGCCGGGTAGACGACTTGGGGCACATTGTGATTGTTTTGACCTCCCTCAATGACCAAAATGGACAAGTTGGGGTCAGCCTCGGCCAGTCTAGCTGCAACGATGCATCCTGCCGTCCCGCCTGTTCCGAGTTGAGTGACTATGTCGGCTGTGAGCCATTGTCTCACTTACCTCCAGCAACAATGATGTCGACCTCCTGTATCTTCTTTGGAATCTCGGTGTATAGCCCCATGGTGTGCTGTTACTTCTTGAGGCTCAACAAACAATGTGGGGGAGAAGGGAAGAAAGAAATGAGGAGAGTGCTCACGCTGACAAGCACGCCGCCCTTGACATCTTGTACTACGGACCTAGGCAGGCTAGCAAGCGGCTGTTCCCAACATACAATGTAAAAGGCCAATCCCAACCTTGCTGGGCTAATCGACATCTCAACGAACATGCCGTGGCGCGACAAGTCAGCTCTGGTGCCCCTTACGTGTCCAGTTGTGACGCGAGCTCATTCAGCCACCAGGCGCCATCACGTTTGAAATTGCTTCACGGTCAGCAAGGATTCCGGCCTAAGAGAGATTGCCGAATCATTCAGCCCTGTCAACGCAGATCATTGCTTCTGTCATCCCTGATTACGGAGGGGATTCAGGAATCAGCCAACCAGGCCTCAAGATGATCCCGCTAGCTTCCGCAAGGAAGTGGAGAGTCCGAGATTGATTTGACGGCAAACCATGGCCAATCAATTGCTACCAGGCTCTCGGAATTCCGAGCTCAGTGTCTCGAGTGTCACCCACCTCTCACGAAGCATTTCTTGTTCTTGGTATATTCACAATGGCGAGCTCAAAGCAGTGAGAAAGAATCACTAGTAGTATGCAAGAAAGAGCCATATGCTCCTTGAATTAGTTGCTATGTTAAATACGCTCGCAGTCTACCTGCCGCTCTTGCTTACCCTAGAGCTTCCAAGGCACGAAGCAGTGATGCGATAGAGTAAGTACCTAGATCACCACAATTTCAATGCATTAAAAAGACTTTGGCGATGTAAACACACATCTATAATATGTTCTGCCACTCATTTAGTGAGAGAGAAGTTTCAAGTAGAATGGTCGTGATCTTCAGTCTTGCACACAGTTCTTGTACAGCAACCCGTCCGTCGGTAACGCATTTCTCCTTCGGTCCTTAGGCCCATGGTACAAAACTAGTATCGAAATGGAGATATAAGATGTCTAAGTGTTGAGTTTATGAGTGTCTCTTTAAACGGAATATACATCTCGCTAAACGTGATTAGGGTGACGGTCAACTCTCGGGTGATAATCTGTATTGAAAGAATCATAGGATACCCGTAAGCTCCCGAGCGTCAAGAAGACCAACGTAAGCATCTAACAGCACTAATTAGCAATAAGCTCAAATATTAACTGAGTTTCTAACTTGCCTGCCGCCTTCCACCGACCAGCCATGGCTCTGAGTCCTTGTTTGATCGTCTCGAACGCTTGCTGGTCCTCTTGCTGCCCGGTCTCCCTGTGCCTCCGGGCATACACGATGCCGGAGCGGTACATGGGCTCTAAACAGAATGGAGATATTTCTTCAATACCACAGCGCCTCGTTCCACTGACACCATCAGCTAAGCGCAGCATGTGCGCTGCAATGGCAGCCTCGATGTTGCGGGTCAAGGGATCGGATATTGCTCGATGCCCCATGTTTGGGTACCGTGATTCGTCGTGGAGGAGAAGCCGCGCGCTATAAACCCTTAGAAGAAGGTAACGAAAGGTTCCATAATTCTGACCTGAAGCAGATTGTGGTTGGGCTGCAAACACCTATGCCCCGAAATCGACCTTCTTGAAACGACACGTTTGTCAGTGCAACCAAGGTACTATCCAATATCCTTGCTTCGTTTTCCTGAAATCCCTCCATGGCTGAGTTATCATGAATGTTTTGGAAAACTCTTCCCAGTAGAACTGCTGCTTGTGCAGTAAGGCCGTAACGGCCCATCGTTTCAGTGGGGGGTGAAGAAAGACGATGCATCGGACGTTCAACGTGACCCTTTTATATGCAAGTCACTAGATATTCATGTCGGTGGGAGCCATTGAGACAGGGAACTTACGCCTTGTTCCCAAAGAGCGTCATCCATAGGAAGGATGCTACCGCTGCTTGGGTCTGGAAACAAACAAGCACGCTCTGCGCACCCAAGACTGATAAAGCTGTAGCATCATCCAGAACTGGGTCAACTTTGTTGTCTTCATGATGGAAGCAACACTCACCGGTCAAGAATTACAACAGCCCACCAACTCCTTCGTTTTTCTTCTGCTTCAATAAGGCCCTGGTTCTCTTCGAAAGTGTCGAAATTTTCCACAGTTTTATTGAGACCCAGAGCGCTGCCATATCGGCTGCAATTCCCTGTGGTCAAGTATGCCGCGGGATAAATGGCATGACCAAGCTCGTATATGGCTACTAGTATCATGACCTGGAAGATTTTGAAGTTGAGAACACTGGCTCTGTCGGCATGAAGCAAAGTAGCCTTGATCGATAGATACACAGCTGTTTGCGCGTCTTGGCCGTCGGTTGGACTGCCCAGCAGTTTAACAGCTGCAATGAGAAGACTCTTTTCAGGCTTCGCTGGACTGAGAGGGTTCAAAACTCTCTCCATGAACAGCTTCTTTGATAGAAATGGGATCCATGGATGAATGTAGGTAAAGTATGAAGAGACAAATCCTTTGTCCTCGGCAACATTACCGACAAACGAAAGCAGGTCTGGATTAACAGTAAAGCCTTGATCTGGTAGCTTATTCACGGACCGTCTGAATAGAACAGAGTCGAGGAAGAAAACAGCTGGAAATGATTGCTCTGGTGCTTGCTGGCTGTCGATTGACTGGTCAGGGAAGCCCAAGGCACCAGACTCTGCACTCCCAGAGGAACTGTTCCTTGGATCATACGAGCATATCCGACCATGTCTGTACTCTTGGTTAGACACTACTCAATAGGCTTAAGCATGCATATGCGTAGGGCCATTGCCTACCGCAAACATAGAGAGCACTGCGGCCTTTGCCGATCACACTTCTTCTTCAGCCGCTGGCATTGAAGGCAAGAAGGTCGAAACCGCGTCTGGGGCGGTTCAGTTCGTTCACTCCCGCTTTCAGTACTCATGGCGAATCATGTATGAGCATCAAGTGTCATGTGCTGTTCGAACCGAGGGCGGGGTTTGTTGACGACGCGATATTTGGGTGTTTATTACTGGTTACGATGACTCATCTGATAAAGAGACGAATCACAACCAAGATATTCTCACCTCTCAACAACAGTCAACAGACTGCATCCCAAAGAACAGATGAAAGACCAAATCCAAGAGGATTATGGTTTCTAAAACTCGACCATGCAGTTGATGTTCAATACAATTATGTAAGCTGTCATTCAGTTTTGAAAGATGGCACATGGGCCAATTGCTTGTGTGATAGAAATGTCTTTTTTGTCTAAAAGGGCCTCACATAGAGTACCTCTACATGAGTAGGAGAAGGGTAATATCGACTGAGTCAGATAACTCAAGAACTATGAGGAACCATCGTATGAATAGATCGGATGTACCTCATCCCATATTTCTACCATCGCCTACTGGTTGTAAGGACCATACTTCTGGAAAGCAGGAGCTTTTCCAGCGGAGAAAGGCGCAGTAGGCAGTTTGCCATCCAAGAACTCTCCGACAAGCTTGGTGAAGTAGCTCGCGTACTGGAAAAGATGACCGTGGCCGCTGCTAGGGAACATGACAAAGTTGGCCCGGGGCAGCTGTCGAGCTAGGATGTACGAGTTTTGCGTCGGGACGATGAGATCGTTGTCGCCGTTGGTGACAAGAACATCCTTCTGGATGGTCTGGAGAAGAGCGTAAGGGATGGGATCGGCATCCCAAGTCAGATATGCCTGAGTGAGCTTGACAAGGTCTTCTCCCGTAGTGAACTGAGCAATTTCGGGCTCGCCATACTTCCCGGCGACACCAGCTCGCGACTGGGTGCTCCGGTTGAACCATGCAAGGCCCTCTTCGCCAGTAGTGAATGAGGGAAAGAAGGCTTCGATGGTGGGTAGACCAGGGGTTGGGTTGAAGACAGTGGATTGAACCTCGTTCATGGGGCGTTCCAGGTTAGGACCAAGACTAGGACCAGTGCCTGCGAGAACCAGTTTGCGCACCATGTCCGGGGCATCGAGAGTGAGCTGCTGGGCGATGTAGCCGCCCATGGAGAAGCCAAGTACGTCAACTTCTTTGGCGTGGAGAGTCGGCAAGAGGACGTTAAGGAAGGCGAGCAAGTTGATAGCAAAAGACCGAATGCTGGGCGCAATGTTGCCGCCACTGTGGCCAAGTCCAGCATAGTCGTAGGTGATGAGCTGACGGCCGCTTGCAGTGAGGTTGTTGATGACTTGGGGGTCCCAAGTGTCAATGGTAGATCGAACGTGGTTGAGCATCAGGAGAGGTGGAGAGTCTTGGCTCGGGTTGCCGATGATTCGGTATGCGTACTTGGTGCCTTCAGCCACCAAATAGAGCGTCTTGGCAGTTTCTTGAGTCGACATTCTGAAGATGGAAGTTCCTTTTGTTGTTTCCGAGTGGTGATGGGTTGTAATGAGATGACTTGAACCCAGTTGCGAAAGCCATCTTTATAGGTACGACGTTGGATTGACCTTGCTGGATCATCCTTGAGGCCCTTACCTACCAATGTGAGACTTCTAGATGATACCTTTGAGATGACAAACATGGTGTTTTCAGGGATTTCACACATTAGTGCGTACCATCCGCCTCTGGTGCTGACAACAGCTCCGTCCTTGAGCCGGAACGAGCTCCGATCTGACGGCGGGACGAGCGGCCTCGCCCCGCTTATCCCGACTATCCCGCCTATTCCGACAAGTCCGCTCTGGTCCGCTCGACTTCCCTGTCGTATCATGTCGCTAACGGATATAATCTCTCTCATGGCGTCCAACCAAGAATGGAACTGCTCACTTTTGTGGGAACTTGAGCATGGGAGGGCATGGCACCCGAGTGAGGGTTGCATGTCCAACAGAACTTGCTCATCAGAATGTTGGGAAGGGTAGGTTCTTGGCTCAAACAGATGCTGCATTGTGTCCAGATGAAGTGTGAAATTAGTACGGGATCGCTAGGCGACCGCAACTTGAACTGGAAAGGTCATAGGGCAATCTGCAGCCTGCACTTTCAATAGGTCTTTACCGATGCCTGGTTATTTTGAACGGGTTAGAAGAAAGGCAAACCACCAAAGATGCTCATGTACCTCTGTTAGCTCCAGTGATCAACACAGTGCAAGCCATGGTTGTGTTTTGGTCTCTTGTCGAGCGTAGAATGTCAAGGAATGGTTGTGAAGAGTCAAACTCGTATTGCTTGAAGAGAGTCGAGTTGGACTCGATACTCCAGGTCTTTATACTCCCAGGCAGGCAGTGAGAAGCCTACAAGTAAGAATAGACTGGGCTTGATGAGAATGATGACCAAATAGGCAAAGCTCTGGCATTCAGTAGCATCGAGTCCGTGCCAGCTTTACCTCAACCTTCCCCAAACCACTGCCATTGCGGCTGTGCGTAGTCTTACCTATCCTTTTATTGATGAGATTCGCAATCTACCGACTACACCAGGGTCCCGCCTCATTGTAGGCAAGATTGACAGTGCTTCCTTGGAAGACCCGAGAGATGCCACCGTGGTTCTACAGGGTCAGTATGGCATCGCTAAATTAAACACGGTCATCGCAAATGCCGGCATTGGCAAGGACTGGAGCCTGGTGGCCCAGACCGCCATTGACGAGGTCGAGGACCACTTCAAGATCAACTCTGTCGGCCCTTTTGCCTTGTACCTCGCGATACGACCATTGCTGCTGGCTTCAGCGGACCCCAAGTTCGTTGTCCTATCAACAGAGCTTGGGAGCATCGGGCTTCAGGGCGATAGGAAGATCCAGGATGTTGCTTATGGCATGTCCAAGGCAGCCGTCAACTTTTTCGTCGGGAAGCTTCACCATGAGGAGCCAAAGTTGACTGCATTTCCCATCCACCCAGGGTGAGTGAGCACAGGGCGAAACTTGCTTGACGCAGTGCTAATCAGGGTCAAGATGGCTCAAAACCTGCCTTGGAAACGCCATTGCAGAGACCCTGGGTATGAATGAGGCTCCCACCACATAGGAGGAGAGTGCAGCTGGGATCTTCCAACAGGTGAGACTTGAGTCAGTTACCGGTACCAGCGTCATCCAAACTAATAGATACCACTCAAGGTTGAGAAGTCCACCAAAGCAGAGACGTCGGGCCGCTTCATCACCTTCGAAGGCAAGGACATCCCATGGTAGGGGATCATGTAGACTAGCTACATCAATGGTGAAGGTAAATAAAGAACTCGTGAGACTTGGCTTGGGCCGTAGGGTTCCTCCCAAAACTGGCTTTATTCGGGCTGGGGTAGTAGCGCTGTGTGGCCGGGTGGGTGGTTTTTAACACGGTGACTCCACTCCGTAACTGTGACTAGAGACGATAGAGGTAGAGCTGGTAGTGCCTTGTTGTATTAGTTCATGACCCCAATTTCAGGTTGACTCATGTACTCTTCGTGGCTGTGGCCAGGTCTAGAGGGGGAATCGCATCGATCAATCCTGGTGACTATCTCACCGCTATTTTTGCTGAGCCTGGCATATAAGCCATGCAAGAAAGTATCATGGCTTACTTTAGTTCCAGGCCAGTCCGTAACGGTATACGAGATAAGCCGGAGTACATGACAAAGTGTGGGTTTTTGCAAATGACACCACCGGCGCGAGATTAATAATCGCTAGAGATGAAAACATATAAGTTGCCCGTCTCAACCCGTAGATTGCAAACAACAGTCCCTTTACGATTCCGACCATCCTTTGTTATTTGAAAACTCATTACAATTTTTATCCTCACCATGGCAACAATCGACTACTCCTTCTTCCATGTCTCCAAGACGACTTCGATCGAAGAGTCTGCAAAGCTGTACCGCAATCTACGTCTCAAGGCACTTCAGACGTCTCCAGAGTCATTCTCGTCTACATACGAGATTGAGTCCGCTTTTACTGAGGCAGACTGGATCAAACGTCTCCTAGACGAAGACCGAGAAAACTTTGTCTGCGCTGCCACGAGCCACGAAGCCGATTCTACTCCTTCTGTAGAGTGGGTTGGCCAGCTCACCATTCGGGGCCCGGTCAGTCGGACTGATTACCTTCTCCCAGAAGCGTCTGGGCAACCCGCCCCAGGCTTGGATGAAGACGAAGAGCGCTGGCAGATGTTGAGTCTTTTTAATCTGTCTGAACATCGTGGCAAGGGTCTGGGCCAGAATCTTTGTCGGGAGGCTTTGCGGCATCTCCAACAAACTCGACAATCACCAGGTATCCTTGTCAGACTGATGGTTAAACCCCAAAACACCGTTACGGTGCACCTATACGAGAAACTCGGGTTTGCGACAGTTGGAAAGTGCACACTTGCAGAGGCACTCGTGGCAAATGGGGACGGACACCTTCTTCCTGAGGACACCACGGATCCCAAGTACTCTACTCGTTCTGGCTTAATTATGACACTTCGGGTTGCTCGTGCCTAGGGGAGGGTCTCTCCAATGCGATGTAGTCTAGGCCTAGATGTATTTCCTGTCTTTCCATAGATTATGAAGAATTGATATACGCTTATAGCTCCAATGGACCGAAAAAAGACATGTCCGGCTCGTTCAAGATCTGGTCCCAGTCTAAGGACACGTCTAATAGCCCAGATGGCGTCTGCGTGTCAGTGAACCTGGACTCCACGGCCTCTAGGGTCGAAGTTTCCTGCTTCTTCTTCTGAATGCTCGCTTTCAACAGGTGACGTGCCGTATTGAGGGCTTCCCGTGTCAATCTCGTGTCCACAATGCTGACTATCGTCTCGAGACCCTCAAATGCGCCATCAAGATGGGAAGATGCAAGGGGGTTGTCGAGAGCGAGGAGAACACAGGCATACTGAAACACGCTCCCTAGGGCGTTGAAGAATAGATGCCCTTTTTGAACCTGTTGACATGCTGCCTCTACAGCGCTGTTACCTGCCGTAATAATGAATTGAATGGCCTCGTCCGTGACTGGGCTTTTTAGTTGACGCATTCGTCGATATAGGTAGAATGTCAGGTCGGCTTTGGTCAAAACCAAGAATGGGTGACCCAAGGGAGCATCTTGAAGAGCTTCCATGCGCTCTAGCATTTGTTTTCCCAAGTCTTGAGGCTTGTCTGCTAGACAAAATGTCGAGTTTGGTGATGGTAAGATCTCGGCCAGCCGTACGTGCTGGTAGGCGAATGATCCGGGGACAGGAGTGATACTACCACATGATACTCTGGGAAAACTAACAGCAGAGCGACCATACTCGTAGCAAGTGATGATGTGAAAAGACCAAGAACACCAAAAGATGCGTCTAAGTCTATCCGGGTCGAAGCCTGAAGCCGAAGCGCCCACCATGTTGGCAATCTTGGAAATATTTGCTTCTTCATGTAGACCTACAGCTTCTGCCAGATGCATTGCCGTGCATGAAGCGATCCAAGAGTTGTTGGGTCTGGTTGTGAATCGTAGATATGCCGCGCGTAGAGACCAGCCCACGACCAGTTGCACAGAGGCTCTACGTGTTGCGGCAGGGTCCTCGAGAACCGTCTTGGCAAAGTGGACGATATCGACCTCGCGATCATGGCCGTGGTTGAAAGAAAGAAAGGATCCAATCGCTACAACACCAGCTGCTATAGCTGCAAAGACACCGTTACGGAGTTGGCCTTGGTAATAGAGATGGCACTGCTGGAGGAATATGCTCTGATCCAGGAGATCAAAGATGATGCCAAAGACGGCAAAGAAGGTTTCGGAAAACACCACTAACTCTGCTTCGGATATCAGGTCTGCCAGGTCACCGTGCGGAACCGACTTTTCCTCGGGTCGAATGCCAAAGTTGTAGCCGAATGAATGCAGAGTGGGAGGTTTCTCTGATTCCAAGTGTAGCCCAAGAATGTGAGGGAATGCGATCGCAGAAGAGGCATTCACGTAACGTGGCTGTCGCTCATCCAGCATGCCACCTTCAAATGGGGGAGGAGTCGTCTCTTGTCGCGTAGTGCTCGAGTTCACAGCTTCCGGGCTGTTGTTTCTAGGAGCGTCTAAGTTGGAACTCTTTGATGAATTCGTAAGGGGTTGCGAAACGAAAGGAGCCAAGGGGCTATCGTCATGAGCGTACTCGCATGTGTAGCCGTACGTGGTGCACATTCCACAAGGGGAGCTGCCATCACATTTGCGTTTTCGTTGACGACAAGGAATGCATGCCTTTCTTATGCGGCGCCGTTTCGACAATGGTTCCGAGGCATCTTTCTGACCATGGCTGAGGCTCATAGTGGGAGCATAAGATGGTCGGTCTGTCAAGTTGGGTAGGTAACAAGAGCACGCCTAACTATGTTGGAAGTTTCAAGGTGATTTCTGGCACTGGATTTTGTTCTGCAGCCGGATCAATCTTGACCCATCCCGCTTTGGCTTTAGATGAAGTAGCGGAGAATTGTTAGTGCTTCCACCATCGAAAGGTGCCTGACCTAACAGGACTCAACATTCTATCGATATGCATGAAGCCATCCAAGCCACAGTGAGAATATCGTATTACATCGGCAGGAAGAGATCAAGAGCCATTACCCACGACTACCGGTCAGTTGAGTCAAGAACAAGTTACCCCTAGTCATATATGACTTGTAAGTGTTTGAGCAGTTCGATTCCGTGTTTATTCGTGCGCACTAGTACCACACATTAAAACCCGATTATCAATTTGATCGTTCCCTTACTCCTTCACCTTTAAATGCCCTATTCAACGCTATCAATCATCTCGCCCCCCGTCTTCGACACCATTCTGCTAGGCAGTATGCAAGAGCAATCACAATTCCGAGGCCTGCAAGTCCAACGCCCACGTACCATGCCCCACGATAACCAAGCAGAATATCCCGACCTCCGTTGTTGACATTGTACTCAACAGTGCCCGCAAATCCCAAACCAATGGAGATGGAATAATTGACAACTGTATTAACGAGAGAGGCAGCGAGCCCCTGGTGCTGCTTAGGCATGGCCCTGCTTAAAATGATGGTTCCGGCTGGAAAAGACATGTCCATTCCCCAGGGAAGAACGACGAGACCGACAAAAGTTTGTGCCCAGTAGGTCTGATTAACGGGAAGAGTCGAGAAAAGAATACCGCCGACGGTAAAGCAGGTCATCGCAATGAGCATGGCGGCCGAAGCAGGTATGCGACTGAGGAGGACGCCGGTAGTCAAAGCAGCGCAAAGGCCACTGATGGCAACGACAGTGAACTGAGCCGAAGTGAGGAGTGGAGTTTGTTGACGGAGAATCTCGAGGAAATTCCAGATATAAAGGACGAAGATTCCGAAGCTTGACCATCCTGCAGCGATGCAGCCTAGGGCGAACACTGAGTCCACCTTCAGGACGCCGAAAGGTATGAGTGGATGAGTTGCTTTGGTCTCGATGAAGTAGAAGAGCCCAAAGAGCAACACGCCGAGGATCAGCGTGATGTAAGTGTAAGGAACAGTCCAGCCAACGGTAGGGCCCTGGTTCCAGGCAAAGTTGAACAGAACGAGCGCTACCACGCCGGTGATAGAGCCCAGGGCATCCACACGCATCCAAATGCTTGATGACGAAGCTGCCCGGCTGAGAGAATGACGAGAAGAGGGGATGATGAGGAAGCCCGCCAACGCGAGTGAGAGACAAGCAGCGCACATGACCCAGTAAGCCCAGGGCCACCAGACCCTCTGGCTTAGAAGGCTGCTGAACACTGCTCCCAGAACGAACCCCCCAGGCGCAGTGGCGCCAAACATGCTAAACACCATGTCTTGGCGTCGACCCGGTTCGTAGGCATGGCTCAAGATGGCGATGGCATTGGGGAGCATGAAGGCCGGGCCAATGCCTTGCATGGCTCTGCAGAAGTCGAAAAGTATAGGGCCGCTGTAGACGGAAAAGCCGGCGATGAGTGACCAAAGGCCATACCAAACGAAGCCGCCTACAAAGAAGCGCTTGTAGCCAAACACATCGCCCAAGCGGCCGGCAATAAGGATGAAGGTACCGACGGTCAACGAGTATGCGGCGGTGAACCAGCTGATCTGTCCGGGATTGTCTATACCGAAAGAGTCTCCAATGATGTGCATCGGTACAACACTGAGAGCAAGACCAGCTTGGGTCATTAGCTGGGCGGAACAGACGATGGCAATAAATGCTATCTCGCCAAGACGTGAATGCGGTGGCTCAAAGTGTTCATCCGAGGTCGAGTTTCTTATTGATCCTTCAGTTCCGTTGTCGTTTTCGGAATGGGCCTTTTCGGGGTCCTCGGAGGGACGGCCCTGAAGTGGTTCAGACATGCTGAGAGTTTGTAGGGCGATTGTGTGAAGGCGGAAAGGAGTAGAAGTGGACGGGGAAGACAAGACCACGAGGGTTATTCAAGTCATGTCACCATCTTATGTAGGTCAAAGTGTGCCATGTCTTGTATTTATCAGCTTCTAACCTGGTAAAAACTCTGTGATAAATAATCCAATAACCAGTGACGTTGTGTCATGGACTATCTCAAAGTTGCCCCCGGCTGCTGCGGATCGGAGCGGGAATTGCGGATGTGCGGATATTGCGGACCTCTCCGTTGCTTGTACCTGCAATGACCCGATGATCTTTGAGATATATGTTTCAGGGCTTTCTTCCTATTGCAACACTGAACCCTTGGTTTTATACTCGATCTAATAGTCAACATCGACGGGAGCCAACCTCATCCGTCAACTCACAGCCGCCATGTCCCCGTCACCTCCCACTCTCATGCGCTCCCTCCTCCTCACAAAGCCTCAAGGCTCCCTCAAGCCGAGTCTCTCCTTCACCACGAAACAGCCAGTCCCCGTACCACCCCCGGGACACTTGCTTGTCAAGGTCCACGCCTCCGCAATTCAACCCTCTGACAGCTTCAATGCCCTAGGCGGCTTCAGCTCAACCACATTCCCCCGCATTCCTGGACGAGACTTTTCTGGTGTCGTTGTCGCTTCTGGTGACACTGAGCCCTCTCCACTCCTAGGCTCTACCGTTATTGGCACCTCGGGCTTCACCCACGCTTTTACGGAGGATGGGTTTCACGCCGAGTATGCTGTCGTGCCCGCTGACGGTGTTGCACTAAAGTCGTCGGCCCTTACTCATACACAAGCTGCTACCATCGGAGTTCCTTTCACAACAGCAGCCCTCATGGTTAAGCGGTCAGGTGCCTCGAAAGGTGACAAAGCCTTGGTCTTAGGGGCTCGAGGTGCGGTTGGCAGTGCAGCTGCTATCATGCTTGAGGAGCTTGGTTGTCAAGTTCTACGGGCTATTCGTGGACCTGGAGCCGATGTCGATACCAGCGCTGATCCCGAGTTGCTCGCGGTACAGGATCTGACT
Organism: Fusarium protoensiforme; assembly: GCA_011320165.1. Taxonomy (NCBI): domain Eukaryota; kingdom Fungi; phylum Ascomycota; class Sordariomycetes; order Hypocreales; family Nectriaceae; genus Fusarium; species Fusarium protoensiforme. The sequence continues at coordinate 15,917 of JAANQP010000704.1, read as the reverse complement.
AACAAGAAGGGCGTGGATGTTGTCATCGACACAGTTGGTGCTCCAGCTCTCACAGCGGCCGCCATCGACGGCGCCCTCGCTCATGGCGGTACACTAGTCTTCATCGCGGCACCAAAAGGTGGAAGCCCAACGCTAACACTCAAGATGCGTGATTTCTACCGCGCTGAGAAGAGTCTCATCGGCATCAACTCGGTGGCGCACAAGAGCAGTGCTATGGCTGAGCTGCTTCAGAGTCTTGAGCCCATCTTTCAGAGTGGCAAGTGGGAGCAGGCCGGTGATGGCAAATGGAAAGAGGTCACTTTGGAAGATGCAGAGAAGGTGTATCTAGACCATGGACCAGGAGAGAAGTTTGTCATCAAGATGTAGGACCAAAAGGACTCGGATGGTGGTTGGTTCATCAGGCTTGGAGGCCACACGTAGCACCAGAGGACCCTTGACACTCTATTCCAACATTTCTTCCTTTTATCCTTTTAGCCTATTCTAATAGCCCGCCATAGAGCCGTGTTTCACCCTTGTATCTTCTTGGTTCCGTCTATGATGGACTGTGCAAAGGTGCCTCTCACCGCCGCCTTCTCCACCGTCAACAGGGCCGCGATAGTGCCTCCCTTTGGCGATGAAACATTCTCCCTATACTCTGCCGGTGAGCACTCGCCTTGGCGTAGCATCTCGGCCAGCCCCAACATGCTCTGCGCTGCCATCTCCAAGGCTTCAGGCCTTCGCATGCCCTCCATAACGCAGCCATCTAGAAGTCCATCCAAGGCGACAGTTAGAATAGCCATTGATGAGCCGACCAGCAGAGAGCCAATGTCAAACACGTCTGAAGCCAATACTTTGACTCTGCCAATCTGCTCAAAGATCCAGCGCAAAGTATCGCTCAGCTCATCGGGGAGGGAGGGGTTATGCTCGATGATAGTCATCGACTGGCGGATTCGCGCTGCGACGTTGGGCATGGCGCGGACAACATAGGGCCTTGGGCTTTCGTCATTATTCCTGCTGATGTAGCTTTCCAGAACTTGTGGTGTTTTCCCTGCAAGAACACTGATCAAGAACTTCCCGGCAAGCGCCTCCTCCACGCCCTCTGCACTCAGAATATCTTGGGCCATGTGTGGCTTACAGCCGAGGATGGTGATGTCGGCCTCCTTCATGGCCCAGATACTCCTGTCGTTGACCAACACCATTCGTTCCATGTCTTGCTCAAACTGGGACGAGAGGCGATCTCTGGACTCGACCGTCTTGGTGACGACAATGAATCGTGAGATGCGGGGATGGGGGTCTGACCGTGTCGCATCTAGCAACCCGCTTAGGATGGCAGAGCCCATATTGCCTGCGTCGACGCATCAGCTTGCTTATCTTCTCTCACTAGTGAGATGACTTACCGCAGCCAACGATGGCTACTGTCTGGTTGGATGCCATGGCGCTTAACAAGACAGAGTGAACTGACAATGGGAAATAAAGCTGGGGGGCCAGAACTCTAACTTGGTATAGCACTATACCTCTCGGCAACTCAAGTTAACTGGATAACCCTAACTTTTATTCGGCTTTTCCCGACCGAGTCACCGGCGTCTCGGTAGTTATATGCTCGGGTTTCGCGGACAAACATGGCCAAGTGTTCCTCTTATCGCCCCCGATGTCGGGTTCTCGGCCAATTCAGCCAATAGAAAGTCATCAATTTGTCTTTCTCGAATACGGGACCCGCAGTGATGGCGTACGTTAATTCGCTGCCCAGTTCCGTAGCGAGAGTCAAAGTTGATCCTCGCTTCAGAAGCGCATCACGAGGTCGGCCAGCTTCTGGCTCTCCCTAGGCCCAGTGGTTCGACCTCCAGGATGCCTCCTCGCAAGACCTTTACAGGCTGTTGGACATGTCGGTCACGGCGGTTAAAGTGCGATGAAACGAAGCCAGAATGCATCCAATGCCAGTTAAAGGGCATCTCTTGTGGGGGTTACCATACCAGGCTTCAGTGGATGCGTCCCGCCTCCCTTCATGGCCGCTTGGATAATGACGCACCAGCTGGCTCTCGGCATATGCACAGGCGGAGGCTTCTTCCCGGTAAAACGCACTGGCTGTTCCAAGAATGGCGTGTCTGGTAGCTAACCTCGGGGTAGCATCACGGATGAAATCTCTGGGCGTTGAGGCGGCACTGTCGGATATTGACAAGGCTGCGGCGCGCTCGACTTCAAAATCCTGCGGCCCATTCTCGGTATTTACCATTGAGAGCTGTGATGGCGCTCCAAAGGAACTGCCTCCTACCTGTGACGAGACAGAGGATTCGATAGATCACGCAGAGGACGAGGCGCAAGTACCAGGTCTGGTCGATACAACCTTGGGCGATGATGCAGATATTGGCGGGCTAGACTTTCAGCTCCCTGAGGAGCTTGCTACTACAGGACCTCAGGACCAAACAATGGGTCATTCGAGCATGGGTGTAGTGCTCGAAAGAACCATTCCAATCAATGAAACCTCTCCCCTGGTCGATGGCCCGGCTATTCTCCCAGATCAGGAGATTGAGGACATGGAAACAGACGATGCACTAGTGTCACCTCACACGGACACGCTGGCCGAGCCAGGCTATTCTCCCCCTATCTACTCTGCCGGAAGCAATCCATCTGCAGAGGTCTTTCTCAAAGCCGAGGTTCGACGCCTACTTCGCAACTATGTTGAGAATGTGCTCTTTATCTTTAGCCCCCTAGACCTACCAAGTTCTCCTTGGAGAGACTTTCATCTCCGTCGCGCTCTCCAGTGCAGCATAGAACTAGAGATCATTGGCCATGCACCACCGTCACGGAGAGCTCTCCTCCAGACAATCCTGACAGTCAGTGCCTATCATCTGCGCAATGTCAACTCTTCCAACCAGGAGGTAGCTATGAGATGGGGTCATGTGGCTTCCAACTACAAGTGCGAAGCCCTGAAGCTGCTCGAGACATGCGTAGGCGAGTCCCACGCCAACCTTGCAGACTCGGTATACAATGAACTTCTTGCAGCAATGCTGTGTATGGTTACAATCGATGTAAGGGTCCTAACACGAAGCCTGTGAACCCCAGATGCTGAGTATGCCCAGGTCATCTCAGGTGATACGAGCACCTCCGAGATCCATCTACAGGCCTCTGAGACGCTAATCAGAGCCCGTATTTCCAGATATGGCACACCTAACTGCGGTATTACCAAAGGGTTATATGCCATCTTTCTCTACCTGAGAACCATGCAGGAGGCAACCAAGTTACTGTGCGACTGGTCCGAACAGCGCCCGACGTCAGGTAGTAATACATCGAGCCACTTCAAGGGGCTTGAAGATGTAGCTGAAGTCATGCTGTCGCCAGACACTGGTCGAGGGTTTGAGTCCGGGTCTCTAGAGATCATATACGGTATCCCAAGAAGCCTACTCCAGCTTCTCCGAAAGGCAATCAGAATCCTGGGGGCAATCGACCAATACGAACACGGCGACGACCCCGAATCCGCTAATCTTCCAGCCCAACCAGAGATTGGGCGCCTAGAAGACGAGATTCTTGAATGGCCTGTGGCTGAAGCGGTTGCTCGGATAGAGGCAGCACCAGTCTCGGAAGGGAACCGTCTGGTCATGCAGCACTATACACGAGCCTTGCACCAAGGACTCATCATATTTTATAGCCGAAAAGCTCAGCACATGCACCGCCGGCACCTTCAACAATACGTGCATGGGGTGATACACCATATGGAGGAGATCGAGCGAGTCAAGGAGAGGCACTCGCTTCGGACTGGACATATGCCTTGGCCGGCTTTTGTTGCAGGATCACAAGCTATTGGCAAGCCTACACAGGAAAGATTTATCACATGGTTCAACAAAGTCACTATAGAGGGGATTTGGACTTCTACCCTCTCCAAGGACGCTCTTTTGAGTATCTGGAACCAACCAAATACTTCTGCTGGCTTCTCAGCGTTGAACGGCGTGCATCTTGTTCTTACCTGATGAATCCACATGGGGAGTATTTATACCTATCGTCAATGATATTGGAGGTGTTTAGTAATAGATCAATGCACAGAAACCTTTCTCATTGTTGTTGATATCAATGACGCCTCCAAGAGGAGTTGTTGGCCATAATATCAAAGAACAGACTGATAAACACATGACAGCATTAAAACCCAATGCCTTAAAACACCGTCACCTAGATAAGACCTTTCTCATTTCTCGCCGCAGCCGTCACGTAACATATCACTTCTTCGTCACTAATGAGGTCTCCAAGTGAGACAACCAGTCACAATAGCAAAAGACATAGTAAAGCAATATTCGAGTAAACCATGAAATTAGTGATTGTATTCTTACATACATCTTGACAGGTCATTTTAAATTATTTCATAGAGTCTATCCTTGTCCACATGGCACCAAATCAGATGGCAGCTAGTAGCAATCTCTATCCATGAAGAATAATTTCATTTCGAGAATTCCCCATTGCATACGGCCAGCTCATACTCATAATCTGGCTGGAAATCGGTGTACAGGCCATCCTAATCATCGTATCAGCCGGTGTCATCCATGGTAGGGATACAAGAGTCTTACCGGATTACTTGTAATTTCGTACGTGAACCTTGCCGCCTCTTCCTTGACCAGAATCTTCTTGAGCCCTGCGGCTTCAACCTTGAGTTGAATCTCACAGCAGGCCTCCAACAGTGAGAAGAGGTAGGCTGCCTCATCAACCGTCTTTCCGACAGTCAACAGGCCGTGGTTCTGTAGGATGAGTCCTTTGCCCCTTGGGCCCAGTGTGGCAGCCAGCCTCTCTCCCTCTTTCGGATCCAAGACCACCCCACCGAAATCTTGATACACTTGGTGAGCATCCCCATAGAAGTTGCAGGCATCCTGATGAAGCATATCCAGCCGCTTTCCAAAGCTCGCCCACGCACGACCATTGATCGAATGGGCGTGACAGGCGGCGTTGACATGTGGGTGAGCATGGTGGATGTGACTATGGATTTGAAATCCTGCGGCGTTGGCTGGCTTACGCGTATTGCCGCCAACCGCCTCTCCCTTGTGGTTAAGCAAGATCAAGTCAGAAACCTTCATGAGACCGAAGTGATGTGCAAGGCTACAAAGTCGAAGACAGGAGTAAGCCAGTGTCGTCGAGATAGGGATGCCTGGATGTAACAACATACGGGTTCGTCCAGAAACAATCTGCATGTTCAGGATCTCTCAGGGAGATGTGGCCTGCCAGTCCTTCAGTGTATCCTTTACGAGCAAAGACTCTGAAAGCGCCAGCCATGTGCTCAAGCATCCATCGTCGCTGTTTCTCGAACGAGTTGAAGTGTGGTGGGCCCTGAAGAATGGTTCCTTGTGAGAGACTTTGGAGGGCGTTGCCTTCGTCGATACAGTCTACCTGCTGCTCATCTTGGGCAGCGGTGGTGGTGACAGTAGCAGTAGTAGTAGCAGTAGAAGACATTGTAGGGGGTCGATGCTGGCGATGTGCTGTTGTACGGTTCATGGAATGGCTGAATGGGTGCACTCAGCCTGCCTGGAAAGGGGCTGTTATAAGTCCCTTTCCACAAGAACCGAGGCAATGGCCCAACAAAAGGAATAACATTCACAGTATTGCAGCACACTGGAGTCAGTTTCCTCAAAGAGCCACATTCCAAAAAGAAAGTAGCAATTAGATAAAGGCATTACCAACATGATGGAATTCGGGCGTTGGCCGAAGAGGGTTTGCCTGGTGAGGGCCAGCGAGATGCAATTGATACTGACCCGCGTAGACGACAGGCTACTGCAGGCTCCTGATACTAAAGTCTCGTCCAAGAAGGGAAATTCTATGACAGCGAGAAACTTTATTAAAACTTGGCCACATGAGTAGCTTATCTACTCTTGACTCCTTCGTAGAGGGTTCTCGACTTGGGGGCGCCCACGTAAAAAGAAGCAGCTGGCATAGGCTGCCTAAACAGGCTAAGAGGGCCAGGGAGCTAACTTCCTCATCTGGGATGGCTGTGGAGGTCGATGGGGAGTCCGTGGCGAATCAGCAATCGACGTTATCAGCTACCATTTCTGGTTGACTCGTCTCTGAACCATTTGCTGAAAGAATCGTGCTTGGTGACACTGCGTGATGACAGAGTGATTCAATTATTTGCTGATAGATAGGACATGTATTTGTTTCTCCTCAAACAGGGAGTAAATCGAAAAGCGGCCAAGAGGCCTCGTGGGGTCTCTGTTTCGAACAGGCACGCAACTAACCCCCTTAAGCTGCCCTTCCCTTCTAGTGACCACTGGAAATGGCAATGCTCGAATTTGGATCCATTCAAAGCAGCAAAAGCCGCGTCAATTGATACCATGCTTCTCTCCCGGAATCCTGTGTCTCACTCATACTATGCGAGTGGGTTACCATGAAGACCTGTCCTTTGTCGACTTTCAAATGGCCACTTGTAACCATAGGCTTTTGTCTCCCCCGATTGGATCAAGCCCCCAACTCTTTGGTTGACACGTTGATCAGCATCGACTTGACAGTGAGATACTCGTCGATACCATGTCGGCCACCTTCTCTCCCGTAGCCACTTTCCTTGACACCACCGAATGGACTCTCACACGCACTGAGCACTCCAAGGTTGACGCCTACCATTCCAACCTCAAGGGCTTCTGCAACATGCCACATCCGAGGGGTGCTCTCTGTGCAGATAAAACTACCGAGTCCGACGTCACAGTCATTAGCCAGCGCAATAACCTCGTCGGTTGTTTCGAACTTGTACAATCCAACCACCGGCGCAAAGGTCTCTTCTTTAGTCATGAGCATGTTGTGGCTCATGTCTTTAATGACAGTCGGCTGAATGAAATATCCTTTGTATTCGGTTAGAGGTGCTCCTCCAAGAACCACCTCGGCGCCGCGCATCTTTGCATCTAGAGATTATTAGAATCGTTCACGATAGTTGACTAGCTGCTTATGTACCTTCAATATGGCTCATTGCCTTGTCAACTGCCCGCTCATGGGTGAGGGGCCCTATAAAAACATCTGGCTCGGTGCCAGGACCGACCTTCAGTGTCTTGACCTTGTCGACGAGAGCCTTGGCGAATGCATCATAGATGCGGCTCTGCACAAAGACGCGGTTGGCAGTTACGCATGTTTGACCAGAGTTTCTGAACTTGGCCATAGTAAAGGCCTCGATGGCTGTCTCTAGGTTGGCATCGTCAAAGACGATAAAGGGGCTATTTCCGCCGAGCTCCAGGGACAGTTTGGTCAAATTTCCGCTGCACTGACTCGCAAGTAGTTTTCCAATTCGTGTGCTGCCCGTAAAACTCAGCTTTCGTACGAGTTTGCTGGTACAAAGAGTCTCGCCAACCTCGGCCACCAAGTCGAGAGTGGTGATGACGTTGATGCACCCCTTAGGGAAGCCTGCCTCTTGGGCGAGTACAGCTTGAGCCAGGCAACTCAGAGGCGTCTCTCCAGCAGGCTTCCACACGGTTGTACAGCCGGCAGCCAAGGCCGCGCCGCATTTCCGAGTGATCATGGCGATAGGGAAGTTCCAGGGGGCCATGCAGGCTGCCACACCAAGAGGTTGTTTAAAGGTCAGGATCCTATGCTTCGGGTTGGAAGAATGGATGACCTCGCCATATGTACGTTCAGCCTCGCCAGCGAACCACTCTAAGAATGAGGCTGCGTAGGCAACTTCTCCTTTAGCTTCAGCCAGCGTCTTTCCATTCTCGAGGCAGAGGATCAGGGCGAGATCGTTGGCGTTTTCCAGGCAGAGGTCGCTCCATTTGCGCAACCATCGTGCACGCTGTCTTGCGGTCGTCTGCTTGTATGACCGAAAGGCCGCATATGCTGACTGGATTGCCTTGAGGGTATCCTCGGATCCCATCTCTGGGACGGATGCAATCTTATCAAGAGTAGCGGGATCAAGGACATCAAAGGTCCTGCCTGAGGCTGCATCTACCCAAGAACCATCGATATAGCCCCGAGTTCGGAATAGGTCCTTTCGGGTAAGGCAGGCGAGAATCTTGGAAGTCATGGTGGCAAGGTTTTGGGTCAAGGTTAAAAGAATCGATAGAATACGAAAGACTCGGAAGAAGATTTAGCATTACAACTAATACTTCATTCAGCCCTAAATAATTCTTTCCCAACCGTCGTCTTCATTTACAATCGTCAATCGGCTATTAGGGCCATCAAGTCGGCATTTAGCGGCCGATAGCAGCTCCGATCTACCGTGAGACGGCGACTTGATCATCTGTGAGGCTCTCGTGTTAGCGATGGAATCCGTCTGACACAGGATTGGCTTGTCGCCTGTTAGTGACGATGTGCCACTAGGCTTTGCCACACACCTCTAACGAAGCAGAAAGTCAAAGAGGAAGGCAAGTGACAATGACGACACTCGTTGAGTTGGAGCCCCTCATCTGCCCAAACCTTGATCAAGCGTCAAGAACCGCCTGCGAGGTGCTGATATACCAACCCACTTCATTTCCTTGATCTAAACCTCTGAACCCATCTCTAGAATCTCATCCCATCACAACCATCGTATCTCAGTTGACCATGCCGACTTTCATCGAGAAGCTGGTGAAGGCTGCCACAGACGAGGCTCCTTTCTTCCCTGACGAGCCTGAAGGACCAACTGTCGTTACTGAAGTCCCAGGTCCCAAGAGTAAGGAGGCAGTGCGCAGACTTGACAAAGTCTGTGATGCCAGTGCCGCTATCATCTCGGTAGACTACCACAAGAGCTATGGCAACTACATTGTCGACGTTGACGGCAATGTCATGCTGGACGTATACGCTCAAATCGCCTCCATCCCGGTGGGATACAACAATCCTACCTTGCTCAAGGCCGCGACCTCTCCCACCATGGCGTCCGCGCTGATCAATCGTCCCGCTATGGGTAACTTCCCCCAGAACGATTGGGCCAGCATTCTGGAGACGGGGTTGCTGAAGGTGGCGCCCAAGGGCATGAACCAAGTCTATATGGCCCTTTCTGGGGCAGATGCAAACGAGTTGGCCTACAAGGCTGCCTTCATTTGGAAGCGGCAGCAGGAACGTGGCCAGCGCGATGCAGAATTTACGCGAGAAGAGCTCGAGAGCACCATGCTCAACCACGAACCAGGATCACCCAACCTTTCTATCATGTCGTTCAAGGCAGCTTTCCATGGCCGTCTTTTTGGCAGCCTATCAACAACTCGCAGCAAACCCCTTCACAAGCTTGACATACCTGCCTTTGACTGGCCTCAGGGCCCATTTCCAGCCACCAGGTATCCCCTTGAGGACCACCTTGAGGAAAACAAGAGGGAGGAGCAGAGATGCTTGGAGGAAGCCGAAAAAATCATCAAGAACTACCCCAGCAAGGTCGCAGCTGTCATCGTGGAGCCTATTCAGTCGGAAGGCGGTGATAATCACGCAAGCCCTGCCTTCTTTCAGGGCCTTAGGGAGATCACACGTCGCCACGAGGTCCTGTTGATTGTTGATGAAGTCCAAACTGGCGTTGGGGCGACTGGTCGATTCTGGGCGCATGAGCATTGGGACTTGTCTGATCCCCCTGACATGGTGACTTTCTCAAAGAAGGCCCAAACAGGCGGGTTCTACTTTGGCAACCCTGATATCAGGCCTAACAAGCCATACCGATTATTCAACACCTGGATGGGAGACCCAGCCCGTGCTATCCTCTTTGGCGCCATTATCGACGAGGTTGAGCGACTGGACTTGTTGAACAATACGGCTGCTGTCGGCGACTACCTCTTCGGCGAGATCGAGAAGCTGGCCCGCAAGTATCCCGGAAAGTTTAGCAATCTGCGAGGCAAGGGAGAGGGAACCTTTATTGCGTTTGATAATCCTCGGCGAGACGAGTTCTTAGCTCTGGCCAAAACCCATGGCATCAACATCGGCAGCTGTGGAGCATCGTCGGTTCGGCTGCGACCAATGCTGATTTTCCAAAAGCATCATGCAGATATTCTTTTGGGGGTTTTGGACAAGATTGCAGAGGAGCTTTAACTGGGATAAAGTAGCACTACGTATAATAGGTTGCAAATGGCAGATAAGCTACGCCCAAGTACACGACGTGCCTCTGAAGCCCTCTATTAAGTAGCCCAGAGTGAGATAAAATCGAAACATGTTTTTGCGAGAGGCACAGTCATCAATACATGACCGCCTTTTAAACGAGATGAGAGTCCCCAAGATGGCCGCAAGCGTAGCAACAAGGACTCTAAAGACAGGGATGGGCTGGCGATAACACAAGCCACAGGAGCAGCGCCAAAGGTGCAACCCAACCAAGTTGCCCAGTGTATCATGGTGTCGGCGGCCAAACGCTTAGAACTGTGCAAGATACCAAGGCACACTTGCTCGAAAACTATGTGAGAGCTCAACTTTTGCCCGTGTCCCAGGTCATCGCTTGCTGCATTTACCAAGGTGCCAGCGGTCCAGGGTAGTGCTCAACACTCTGACTGGGATGAATGCTTTTGTTGGGATTCTAGACAGGGGTAGAAATGATCTTCATGAGCGTATTCACGGCGAACAAGGGTCGGACAGCTAGCAATAAACCGACTCATTGTTGACATGTTTGAGGGCCTTTCAAGCTCTGACCCACTCCCATAAACCAGCTTGCATACCCAGTCACATGGTATTCTTATCGGTGTATAATCAAGCCGATTCCCGATGATGGGGGGAGCCGTAGGTCAAAAGATGTTCGTTCGTCTCGTCACTTTAGTCTGGAGCATACACATCACAACATAACTGGCATGGGGATCTCTTGGGCTCGCCAATTAGGTATATAAAATTTGTGGCGAGGTCATGATAGACATAAATAGTCTGGTGGTCGAAAGTAAATCACCTCATCTGGCTCGACTTTACCTCTACTGCTCCTCCTCAGCATACTCCTCCTGGGGGTACTCCTCGTCGTAGGCCTCGTCATCGACGCCGGCCTCCTGGTACTGCTGGTACTCCGAGATGAGATCGTTCATGTTGGACTCAGCCTCAGTGAACTCCATCTCATCCATGCCCTCGCCAGTGTACCAATGCAAGAAAGCCTTGCGACGGAACATGGCGGTGAACTGCTCACCAACACGCTTGAAGATCTCCTGGATAGCAGTCGAGTTTCCGACAAAGGTGGACGAGATCTTGAGACCCTTGGGAGGAACAGAGCACAGGGTGGTCTGAACGTTGTTGGGAATCCACTCAACGAAGTAGGCAGAGTTCTTCTGCTGAACGTTGCGCATCTGATCCTCAACCTCCTTGGCAGAGACGCGTCCGCGGAAGATGGCTGAGCAGGTGAGGTAACGGCCGTTGCGGAAATCGGAGCCAGCCATCATGTTCTTGGGATCGAAGAGCTGCTGGGTGAGCTCGGGGACGGAGACGGCGCTGAAGGCGTGCGAGCCACGTCCGGTGAGAGGAGCGAAGCCAACCATGAAGAAATGGAGACGAGGGAAGGGGACCTGGAGAAAGGAATCAGTCAACAACATGCATCTTTGATCGATCGAGTTGCATCGAGGCTTACCATGTTGACGGCCATCTTGCGCAGGTCGGAGTTCAGCTGTCCGGGGAAGCGCAGGGAGGTGGAAACGCCAGACATGACGGTAGACACGAGGTGGTTGAGATCACCGTAGGCAGGGTTGGCCAGCTTGAGAGTACGCTTGCAGATCTCGTACAGGGCCTCGTTATCGATACAGAAGGTCTCGTCCGAGTTTTCGACCAGCTGATGGACGGAAAGGGTAGCGTTGTAGGGCTCAACGACGGTATCGGACACCTTGGGCGAAGGGGCAACACTGAAGGTAGCCATCATGCGATCGGGGAACTCTGGGGAGGTGATTAGTACAGACACTGCGCGCCTGGTCGGCGATTACTCCCTTACCTTCACGGATCTTGGAGATCAGAAGCGTGCCCATGCCGGAACCAGTTCCACCACCGAGGGAGTGCGAGATCTGGAAGCCCTGGAGAGCATCACAGCCCTCGGCCTCACGACGAACGACATCAAGGACCTGGTCAACCAGCTCAGCACCCTCGGTGTAATGGCCCTTGGCCCAGTTGTTGCCGGCACTCGATTGTCCAAACACGAAGTTGTCGGGTCGGAAGAACTGTCCGTAGGGACCGGAGCGGACGGTGTCCATCGTGCCCGGTTCCAGGTCGACGAGAACGGCTCGGGGAACATACTTGTTGCTGGATGCCTGTGGGAAGCTCGGTCAGAGACCGAGAAACGGATTGGGTTGGATTGCGTCACGCCAAATCGTGTGTGTGTACCTCGTTGAAATAGACATTGATACGGTCCAGCTGGACGTGGTCGTTACCGTTGTACCTGGTCGAAGCGTGAGAAGGGGACGAAACGTTCGGTTCGGGTGGTGTGCCTACACGCCGTTGGTGTCGAGGCCGTGCTCGCCCGCAATCGTCTGCCAGAAGGCAGAGCCGACTTGGTTACCCTGCAAAGGTAGGTTAGCAACAGAGCGACGCGAAGGTGGCACGATGCCATGGAAAGGGGCAGATAGATACGTACACATTGGCCGACCTGGAGGTGAACCTGCGAGGCGAAGAGAGCTGGATTAGCACACGGACGGTCTAGCAGAGGCAAGAGGCAAGCTCACAATCTCGCGCATGGTGGGCAGAGCTTAATCGGTGTCGTGAAGGTGTTTGGGAGAGGGAGGAAGACGTTGGTTGATGGCGTCGTGTGAAAATTAAAAGAACGCGGGAGCGGTGAACAACGAGGAGGTGTAGTGGGTACCTGACCAGGTAGCTAATGAGGCGGCTGACTAAGGGAGCTAGGCGAGTATTTCTGTACCGGGTAATCCATTCGAGCTAACACATAACGGGGCTGTCAAGATGGCAGAGATAAACAAAGAAGCGATAAAATGAGATAAAGAGAGCGGAAGAGCTAATGATACGCATCTAGATGATTTATTCAAGATGAATACTTTATATTGGCAAGGTTGTATGCTCAAGTCAAGACCAACAACTCTCCCACAACTGCATGTTACTGTTGGAGCATTCAAAGGCCAAGCGTCTCACTGACTGCTGTCAAAAACGCACTGTCTACATTCTGCCTCTGCTCCTCTGTCAAAACACAATGCCTAATTACCTAGGGAGGTCGCATCAATGCTTGTGCTTGACTCCCCCCGCAACATGGAATCCAGGCCTGCTACCTTGTAACTTTGCGGCTGACGCCTCTCCCATCATGACTCGCGCTCACACCCTCAGCGAGTCTGGGGAATGCATCGAGCTATCCGCCTTCTAGACTAGACAAATCCTACCCCGCAATCCCAAGGTTGAGGGTGTGGGAGGCGACTCGTGGCGACTCGTCCCTCTTAATTGAGAGGTCACCCGCCTCGAGGAGGTGGATGAGTTTTTTCTTGTTACTGTACCACCAATTCGTGATTGTGCTGGCCAACATGTCGAGCAATGGCTTCCTCGTCCCGGACTCATACGTCTTTCATGCCCCTAACGATGTCGACATGAACTGCTCCAGCATCTTCTGGGGCTTTTCCTTTGCCTTCGTCTTCTTCGCCGCACTCCGAGCCGCCATTCAGACCCTTGAAACATGGAGGCGGAAGCACCACGTCACGGCGTACATTGTCATGATCTGGGTTGGGTGGGCAGTGAATCTCGTGCTTGGTGCTTTCGCTTGGTGCTTTCAACGTGGATTTATTAAGCCAAGGTTTGTAGACCATCTGTTTGACAGCAAAGAGACCTACTAATGACCCTCTCGCAGCTTTCAATTATTCTTTTTAATAGGTAAATCATCACCGAACCCCCACGTTGCGCCAGAATATCCGCTTACCACTTCGTCGTATCAGCCTGCTTCTGGTCTCTCCAGATCCAACTTCTCACCCAAATCATCGTCAATCGTCTCGCACTTCTCATGCCCAACACCGTCGCCGTCACTCGCCTAAGATGGGTAGTCTTTTTCTTAATATTGCTGGTCAATATCAGCGTCATGGTCACCTGGGTCCCTGCCCAGCTTCAGATCTCACACAAGTGGATGCGAATAAGCGAGATCTGGGAGAGATGCGAGATGGCCATCTTTTCCATCATTGACCTATCACTCAATCTGCGCTTCGTCCAACTGGTCCGGAACCGATTGGTCAGCCATGGACTCAACAATAAATACCTCTCTCTGTTCCAATTCAACTGCGGCATGATCTTGGCCTCCATTTCTCTGGATGTAAGTCGTTGCGCTCTCGAATATCTTCAAGGGACTATTCGTTAACTAACTACTAAGATCGTTCTCATCGGGCTCATGTCCTTGCCCAGCAAGCTTGTGTAGGAGCTAAACCGTTGACCTACACGTGTGCCATGACTGACCTGTTACAATTAGTTATCTCCAGTTTCATTCTTTGGCATTCTTAGTCAAGCTGTTCATCGAAATGAACATGTCTGACCTCATCACCAAGGTTGCTCAAGACCGTAACCGCAACGCGCCAGACAGAAGCAGCCGGACACCACGGGCAGACTGCATGCTGTCTCTGGCTACAAAAAGCGCACCCGGACGACTCAGGGCAGCTCAAATACCAACTGGTAATGGAAGTGTGGTTGAGGTAGGTCCGAAACGACGATCTTATCCTGCGGACGGACGCATCCATATCACGGTCGAGACGGCGATAACTCGCAAGTCGATCGATAGTGAAGATGACACTGCGAGTCAAAGGAGTTTAACAAGAGGAATGTGAAGGTTTTGTTTTTGCTTTGAACCCATTTGTCTTTTAGTCTGCCGTGGAACTTGCAATTATCGACGCCCAACTATGCAACACGAGAGTTGGTCCTTAAACCTGGCCGGTTTTGATGTAGGTGGCTTGCTTGCGCAGATAGTCGTTTGACTCTCTATCTTGGCAGTTGTCCACCAGTTCCGCCTCACCAAGTGACCCGAAACTCTACCTCCTTGCCTTCCCCGTAGAGTAGGGGGAAGTCGTTGACCCAGTTGAAGAGACAAGATCCACATCCACTCCTCGCCCCAAACACATTCAGCTCAACGAGTTCCGTTGTTCCCTTGTCCTCGTCATACAAGACGTCAAACGTGAATCCTTGTCTTAACAGGAGATTATCGAGCTCGGCGTCTGGCTGTAGATCGTTGATGATTTGCCCATGAATGGCAACAATGCCGTCCCAAATCTTGTCCGCCACTGGCTTCAATGGCCCACCCGGCCTGCAGGAGAAAAGCCAAGGCTTGTGCCAGCAGTATTGGCTCACTGCCGTGATGTTTCCGTTTGTCGGACAGCAGTACACTCGGTATTCGCGCCTGCTGTCCATCCGAGCATCAAAAGGCAAAAGTGTGATATCGACGGTTTCCGACCCGGATTCGAGGCTGTGCACAATGTCGTTGCGCGCTCGATGCGAAGTTGTGAGACGAAGAATGATGTCGTCCGTGGAGTGAAGTGAAGGTCGGGTGGGATCTCTCCATTTCCCATCTTTGGGCGAACAGCCCGCCAAGCGCATGAAGAGCCCCTCGGGTGGGAATTGGAGAGACGAAAAGGCAGGGATGACGTCTTCCCTGAGATCTTCCTCCAACGCGCGACTCAGCTCGCCCGTAATGATGGAAGTTGCTGAGGCATCCACAAGGAGGCGGGCTTGGGCGCGAGAAAGGCGGACCGTTTGGGTGGCAGATGGATTGATATTTCGCGTCTTGATGATCAGTGGAAGCCAGCGGGTGAAGGCATAAGGCGCCTCTGAAGGCCTTAATAGGTTAGCGGGGACTTGATCCGCCGGATGGAAGCAAGTGTTGAAACGTGTAGCACGCCCATCCTTGCAGTCATCTGCAACGCTGCCGTAGTTGATCTTGACCAGTTTCATAGCTGTGTTTAGTGTTAGGCTGTGTCAATTGAAAGAAGAGAAGAGAGTCTGATGTTGGTTCCTTATATGGCTGTGACAGCCACGTGGTGCAGGCCCTTAAGTATTTATTTGGCTTCCTGGCATGCTTATGGAGAGTGAGTCACTGAGTAGCTTTTGCACAGAGTCTGGGATAAGGTCGGACTATCGACCAAGCAGACTTTACACAAGATTCTGGGTTGTGCCACCAATATGCGGGT
>JAANQP010000703.1:0-23371 GCA_011320165.1 Fusarium protoensiforme | reverse complement strand
GGTGGGAGTGGTCAGAGGGGGATAAAAGCAAGGTCAAGATGATGATGGTAGGTGGGGAAGCCAGGATGTGGCCCTGGGGCTTGGGAGGGGTGGGCTATCGCTGTCCTGCCCTTCCCCGCAGAGGAGGAGATTGATCATCTTGGGTTTGACACCTCCCCTCCCCTTCCCCTGCCCTCGACCACACCCTGGTTGATCATACGGGTGCAAACGGAGCCCGAGGAGGAGACTTGCTTGGACTAGGATAAGGGTTAGGGGGAATGTGTGCGGGGAATGACAAGGACGAGGCGTCAAGAGCGGGCGCACGTTTTTTCTCTGGTCTGTGAGGCCAGGGAACGGAACGAAAGTGGCATTGACGCAATACAGACTTGGATTTGAACACATTCCTGGAGTTGATGTTACGTACAAACACACGGGAACTGACATGATGGGCCGTGTTGATCACCGTCACTATACATACGAATGTCTCTCTCCCAGTCTGGGGGAAGCTGTCCCTGAGTGGGCAGTCTGGTGCGGAGAGGCCGTAGTGACCACCACCACTCTCGGGAAACTCGGCATCGTGATGCTACGCGGGTAGAGACAATGAGGAAGGCAGACAGGCTTAGTGAGTACGGTAGACGCACGCTAGAATGGCGGAGGATTGTTTTTCTGGTCGGGTCTAGCCCCTCGGCGTTACTTTGACTGCCGATCGCTTGCTTCAACTGGCTCCGCTGACCATGGAAAAGAGGCCCCAAGTGGAGGAGGAGGACCAGACCAGCTGCAACCTTGGGGATAGGCTTAAGCAGCATAGGCTTTAAGGTGCATTGTTAAGCTTACACAGATTATTTTGTGGAGAAACAGAGTCGCACCGGACTTTTGGGCTCCCTTCTGCAGGATGAGATGTGATGTTGTTAGTCGAGTGATGGGGTCACAGATTATGTCTTTCCTTTCCCCGCTTGAGATGACGGAACGAACCAGGCATGGGCCAAACAGAGGCCAAGACAAGGCTGGATCTTCTCCAAACCCCCCGTCGTCGCGCTTCCATGTTTTGCTTGTTGCTTTGTTGGTTGGGTTACATGCGGGTTCGCAATTTTTTCACTCTCTTTCCTTTCTTCTTTCTCTTTTTTAATGGGACAATAACTACAGGGGTTTCTACTCACTACCACCGTATGTTTCATCAGAGACCTGGTCCAAGCGCTCTGTTCCCTCTCCGACACCGCGCACGCGCAACGAGTCAGCTCTCGTGGTTTGTTGATCATCGGCACTTCTGTCCAGACCACTAGCCGATCCTTAGCGGCCATGACCTCATCCTAGTCTTGCACGTAGTTGGAGGTTTCCCCCGATCGAGGGGGAGGGAAATTATCGCCATTAACCGGAACGACGAGTGATAAAAAAACAGAGTTTCGTTTCTCTGGACATGAATATCCGGAGAGAGGAGGCCTGGGCCTGGCCTGGGCCTGGTTCATGTCGGGTGGTTCCATTCGCTAACTACTGCGTGGCGTAGAAGCGTGTGGCCCGCTTTTGCTTCTAGAGAAGAAAAAGAAACGAGAGCGAGGCGTCTTTCGGATCCGCGCACCCATGATGTCTGCGGCGTGCCTTGTTTCGCTTCCCTGATTTGCTGGTTGTTCGCTCGGATCCGCGTTGTGATAGCAAGCACACACACACACAAGCACACACTCAGTTTTAAGCGACGCGGGTCCAAGAAGGAATCTTGCCTCTCCGATTGTGGGGAATAGATTCCCTCCCCTTGTAAAAAGACAGAAGGAAAAAAACGTCCGATCCACGTCTGCAGAGATGTCTCTTCTCTCACTGGTCCTTTCTCTCTCCCACGGTGGGCGGCAAGGACGGCACGGTCATTCTGGGTCCCCCCAACCTCGTATGATACCATGCCCACCAGTGACCCCGTCGGTTTTGACAACTCTGGGGCCCCATACGGCTGATATACTGCTTCTGGAGCAAGTGGCGAGACCTTACCCGAGGTTAATCTGGCTCTTGTTCCTTAGATCCGGGGTAATATCCGGGGTGCTGACTTTTGCTTTACGTACAGGCACTTTCTCTCTACCGGGCTCGGGTCGTCACACTGCGTATCAGACCTGTCCTTGTCTTTGGTGCACGCCTAAACTTGCCGTCACATCTGGTACACCAGGGGGTTTTACTACGTAGTACTGTCACAGAGCAACACGACAGATATCATGTAGCAGGATAAGCCACACTGATCCGTGGTGGTCCGAGATAAACTCTAGAGATGCATCGAGATGTGGAAGAGAGAGTCATTTCTGTCTCCAACCCTTGTGGGCCGCTCTTCAATAACCTCTCACTGCATACGCGCCCGCTAACGCGCAGAAGCAGACGCATATGGCGCAACGCTCTAGAAGCCTTCCTTGCAGGGAGGATTAAAAAAACGCCTCTCTGCACTTCTTACCCCTGCTCGGAACTTTTCCGTCCTTGAGTAGGACCCGTTGCCTCCGTTGGCTACGGAGTCGTCTCGGTGTCTGGCAATTGTTGGACGTTATCATTCCACGGCCATTGTTTGCCGCGAGAGAATGGGTTGGATGCCTCCCCAGTCACTCACTCTCAATTGTCTGTGCAAGACGAAGCACGCTCCAGATTTCAGAATCCTTCCCCCTTCTGCAGGCAGGCGTATGTATGACTGATTGGAAATAATCGCTGTCAATATAATCATCGCTTCCGTGTGCCCGACGTCGAACCATGCGCGCGAGGTCCAACACCTCTCTGGTGCAATTCTCATACGACAAAAAGACCACGCGGAAGCCCTCCCGCCTTGCGCTCTGAATCTTGGGGGACCCGGGCATCCCCCCCTCTTGCTGTGACTGTCGGGGCTGTAATTGTCCAGCTCTCTCCGTGTCGCCAGCTTGACCATGGCCTTTATCGTAGCCCTCGAGAGCCAGACAAGATATTCGTCGTTGCGCGCTGGTGGATCACTCTGGGTGCTGTCACGCCACGGATGCCTGGCGTCCCCAGAAATCCCCCAGACTTACTGCTGCACTGACTGATCTAGATCAGCCAACCTAAGATCCGAGCTGAGATGGAATGCGTGGTTATCGCCTATCTCTCTATCTCTCGAGATTCAAAAGGTGGGCCCCGACCAAGAGCTTGGCATGCTTTTCTATCTAAAGGTTTATTTCGACTTGACTAGTGGTGCCTTGAATTACAAAATGTCTATTGAGTATTTGTTTTCGACATCTCGCTCGGTGCATGACCGGGCCAGGTGGTGCACGTCGCGCAGAAGGTCGTCATTCGCGGTGAAGAATTTTCGCGAGTGGTGTGATGTGTTGCTTGGTCCCGCAAACAAACGTTGACGCATTTCACTATGGAATTTATTTCCCCTGTTTTACTCGAATATTTCTATGTAAGCTTTTCAGGTCAGCTACAGAGGCAGATTTGCTAAATATGAGGGTAGTCAAGTGCAGTTGTGCGGCAGCCAGCCGGTGGTTGCCAGGTGTCGTCAGTATGGATCGCAGAGCCTCTACAACACCAAACGCATGTAGTCGAAATAAGCCATAGCCACGATCGCCAAGTAATCAAGCGAACGGGAATGTCATCTCCTAGTCAGCCTCGAATGCGACAAGCTCCACCAGAAGGCGTCTCTCGCGGCTAATGGCCAAGAACCGTGTGGGATCATCGCCAAGGGAAGGCCAAGCACGAAACTGCTACCTCCTACACGCCCGACTCAAGTTTACGCTGAGAATCGTGGCTTTTTCCGCTGCATCAGGGATAGCATCGGGGCAAGGGGGGGCGTATGGCAGACTAGAAGCTTTCACAGAAGCTCGTGAAAAGCTTCTTTGCATATGCGGAACAAACTCCAACTTTTTTTTTCCTTTCGTCTCCAACAGTTCGTGGGCAAGGCAAGGGGCGGGAAGGGATGGGACGCTGGCCCACAGCGATGGCTTGGGGTTGCTACCAACATTATGGGTTTAGATGCGAAGCATAGTGTTTGTTCGAGAAGCCTTCTGGTTTGGGAGTACAACAAGGCCCTTTTGACCGGTCAACTTCCTTCGGACGAGCGGATTGTGTGCGTGGTCGCCGCAACTTTGAGTCGAGCTACCCTACGGACAAAGGAGTCTGGGTTTGGGTATCTCAATGGAGTTTTCAGTGCCAGAGACTCGAGCTCCATGAATGTCACAAAAGCCATGTTTGAAACCCATCTATGAAATTCAAAATTGCATTGCATTGTCGAAGAACATAGGTTGATAGTGTAGGTGGTGCAAGTCGGAAGCTGTCTAACCTAGACCGGATGGGAGAAGTGTTTGTGCCGCGATGATGATACGCAAACACCATGCCAGCCAGTGTTAGATGCCCTGAAAATAGCTGTGCACCCTCATTTATCCGTCAAGAAAGGCGAAAACCCTCCTAACATTGATTTGGGGAACACCTCGTCTTATAATTACCCAACGCCAAGCATCATTCTTGAGCCTCGCTTGGGAGCTCTCGACTTGTCCCCACTCTACTTCTCGCTTCTCCGGCACTCCGAGCACGTGAAATCACCAAAGCCGTGTGCTAAGGTCACATGATGGTCCATGCCACTGGCAAAACAATGCGATAATTCTTCCGGCTTGCTCATCAATCATGAGGCTGAGGCTGTCGAATTTCATCAGCATTAAATCCTTATTGTTGCAGATATAGCCCTTTCAAATTTTGGAGAAATCGCCAAGGCGCTTTGGAGGTGTTTCCCCCCTTTCGCCAAGGGAGGGGTCTAAACGAGCCAAGGAGAGGGGATTCCCATCAGCTTCCTTGGCTTTGGAGAAAAGCCATGAGTCGACTTTCAAGCCACCCGCAAGCTATCCGTCTTGGAGTCGTATCGCCAAGCACCGCCCAGGCAAACTGGATCTGATTGGAGTCGGACACGGAGTAACTTGGAAGCGAACACCTCGAGCCCTACGAACAAAATGTTACCCGAGCAGTGGGGGTCTCGCGTGGCATGTCCATGTCGTCTTCATCCTTTGTGGGACGGAAAAACTAAGTTCGTCACGAACACATACATAGTAGACATTTTTATGGGCCACGGGTCAATTTGTCAAGCCTGACAGAGACGACGATCTTTTCCTTGGCTCTTGGAAAAAAAGGTCGAGTTTCCTCTTGGAGCAAGTCCGCCGCCTTCAAAAACTCCACCGCAACGGTTTTTGGACGATGGGGGTGGGGGTCCATTCGACGTTGCGACTCTACCAAGTGGGATGATGCGATGAGATTGCAGGATACCATGCGTTCGCCTTGCCCGAATTTGTTCTTGTTTGAGCCTCTGTTTGGCTGCTTCTGCTTACTCAAACAGATTGAGGCTCTTGGGCATGTGGGAACAGGGGTTGCTGACTGCAAGAAATCCTACGGTCCTTGAAACGCCAAACCACTTCCCTCGGCCGAGTGGGATAGAGTAGGTCAATGCAAACTAGAGTTTTGACTACAGAGCTTGGCAGGTCCCGGTGTCTTGGGCGGGTTGGGATCTCTTGAAAACTCAACAAAAGACCGATGTAATAGAGGGACAACAATAATTGCCTCGCTCCGGGTTTCTCGGATCCCGTAGGCGAGGAACCATCTCGGATCGCATCGCCGATAACGTTGCCTTTTCGTCCCAACCGGCCACGATGCTATGGGGCCGGGTTCATCTTATCAATCGCATCAGGACGCCCAGCCCATACGCCGTTTCGGGACTATCCCTAGAACGGGCCTCAGTCTCCGCTCTTCATCAACATTCAGGGCCTACGAGCTCCACTGCATTGCCATGGACATGCCTCAACGGGATGGGCGATGTCGGCAGGCATTGGTGCCTGGTTCTCGGTATTAATGAGCACCCTTCTCCCGCCTGTTCGGACGACTTTGAACCGACCAACCTCACCAGTCGTTCCTTTTCTATAGCTTAAGTTGCTACTACTGTCGTTCCAAGTGCACCTCGGGAAGGTTGATATACACGAGCCATCATGCGTACCTTTACTCTCCTCTCGCCGCTCATCGCCGCGGCCTCTGCCTACGAGCAGTGGGTCAACGAGCCCGACACTGGTCTCCAGACCCTCCTCTCCGCGTCCAACTGGACTGAGGGAGCCAAGCCTCTCCTCAAGGACATCCGCGGTGTCCCCGACTTTGACTTTGCTGCCCGCCAGGTCATGACCGACCAGCAGTACGCCTTCTACCGCACCGCTGCTGCCGGCGAGTGGGGTGAGTCTTGACCTCGATACACTCTTAACTTGTTTCTAACTGTCAAAGCCTACCGCCACAACCTCGAGGTCTGGGAGAAGGCCAGACTCCGCCCTCACCAGCTCGCCAGCGTCACCGGTCTTAACGAGACTCTCGGCGTTAGCATCTTCGGCCACAACTTCAGTGCCCCCATCTTCATCTCGCCTGCTGCCCGCGGTGCCTACGGTGACCCTGACCGTGCTGAGCTCAACTTTGTTGATGCCGCTGCTGAGGAGGACATTCTCTATGTCGTATGTTAAACGGTGTCCACCCTGATCTACTAAACTCTAACACCTCGAGGCTGCTCTGTATGCCTCCAAGACCATCGAGGAGATCGGTGCCCAGCGTAAGAAGCATGGCAGTACTATCTTCCAGCAGGTAAGCATCCCCACCGAATATCATGTTGGCTTCCATCTAACACATCAAGATCTACTCCAACGCCAACCTCTCCGTCACCTGGGACGCCATGAAGCGTGCTGAGGCTCAGGGTGTCAAGGCCATTGTCTGGACCATCGATGCCCCTGCCACCTCTACCCGTCACCGTGCTGCCCGCTACGACACCACCAACGCGTACGTTTTCTCAACTATCTACCCATCAGTATCTTCGACTAACGTGACATAGTAACGGTGCCACCTCTGTCCTGAGCGTACGTCTCCACTAACATCCTCCATCTTTCTAAGCCTCTAACATC
Organism: Fusarium protoensiforme; assembly: GCA_011320165.1. NCBI lineage: Eukaryota > Fungi > Ascomycota > Sordariomycetes > Hypocreales > Nectriaceae > Fusarium > Fusarium protoensiforme. Next base: position 16,520 of record JAANQP010000703.1, on the reverse strand, counting down.
TGCAGTGGGAACTCTTCGACGAGATCAAGTCTCACACCAAGCTCCCCATCATCCTCAAGGGCATCACCACCACTGAGGACGCCCTCAAGGCCGTCGAGAAGGGCGCCGACGGCATCTGGCTGTCCAACCACGGTGGTCGCCAGGTCGACTACTCTCCCTCCCCCCTCGAGATCGCCTACGAGCTCCGCCGCAACGCCCCCGAGGTCTTTGAGAAGACCGAGGTCCTCGCCGACAGCGGTGTCCGCTACGGCAGCGACGTCATCAAGCTGCTGGCCCTCGGTGTCAAGGCCGTCGGTCTGGGTCGCCCGTGAGTTTTGGGAATTCCAAAGGTCGTGGAAGTGTGCTGACGTCTGATAGCTTCATGTACTCCAACATCTACGGTGTCGAGGGCCCCAAGAAGCTGATCCAGATCCTCAAGACTGAGATCCTTGCTGATGCTGCCCAGATCGGCATCAACGATCTCAAGAACATCCCCGCCAAGGTGGTAAGTTTGGTCTTTCGTGATGAACAAGAATACGGCTAATAGCTTAGCTCAACACCCGTGCCCTTGAGCGTGATGTCTACCTCATCAATGAGAACTAAGCATAGAATATCCATCCTTCATGTATATACTTTATAGACGATAGACACTTGGATATACATATTTGCATTAGAGCTTCAGCTGCTAGCCCTGATGCAGGAGATGAATCTTTACGTGTACTCCTCCTTTTCTCGCCCACTACCCAATAACGAGTGTCGCAAATCGTAGCCTTCTTCTCATCCATGGCCGTCAAAATGGCAGCCTTCGCGAGTCCGACTGACCGGCCCAGCTCATCCGTTCAGAAATGTACTGCACTGCGTTATCCTTGCTGATGTTTTGACGCCCATCACCTGGATTGCTGAAAAGATCACCCCTTCCATAATGAGCTACCGCTGCCTTGTGGCTCATTGGCATAGGTGGTTGCGACAAACCCAGCTCATTAATGGCTTCTGCCAGTTGAAGATGCTGGTCGACCGTTGCTTCGATGATGCACTCGTTGACAAGCTCTTGGGGGCCTTGTAAAAGCTGAGGCAGAACCACCTCGATCCCACTGGTGCCTGGTTTTCGTAGGAACTCCTCATAACGACCCTCTCTCTCAGATTCGGTGGCACCTGCCACAACTCTGAAGATGGCCGATAAATTTCTGGCCGCTGTTCTGGTCGATTTTATGGCCTCGAGAAGCGAAGGGTCATCAGGATCTAGGCTGTTCGCTTCCTGCTGCTTCTTGATGCCCTCAAGAATCTGCTGTACAAGGGCAATCCACTTGCTTGTATTCCCGAAGCTTGGTGGTAGGCCGTCATGGGGAAGAATGGCCTCCCAGTTTTCTGCGACGTCGTCCAGAAACTGGAGGGTGGAAGAGATGTGCTTGTCAATGCGTTGACCTGACATTGCTAAAAACTTGGCGAAAGAAGCGAACCAGGAAAAGACAAAACAAAATCAACAATAAGCGCTACGCTGAATTTTACATGTGGCAGTTTATATAACGCCCTGACATTCAAGGCAGACACGTTTGGCGTTGGACAGGCAGAGTCTTACTCTTCACACCATACCAACATGCGTAGTGACAGGAGAGATTGAATATGTATGCAATTGCACAGGGAATAATTATTTAAAAGAAGATAAGACGATATGTAAAATGCAATATATGCTTATCGCTCATGGCGCGGAGATTGATCACTGCCGAGGGCCCCCCTGAATAACCATCGAGTGTGCAAAAACCTGTTGCCCCCTGCCCATGTTGATATGCTGCTGACCACCTCCCATATTGCTAAACTGATGTCCTATTCCGTAATGGGCAACCGTCGGGTTCTTGAAAGGGGTTGGATTGGGCACAGCCTGAATCGCGGTGGGAGCCTTGACGTCTGTGGTAGGTTTGATGGTCTGGATAGCTGCCAACAGCTGCACGTTTTCCAGCAGACTTTTCATCAGCTGATCCATCTTACCCTCCTTGGCGAGTCTGCGCACAGCGAGGAGAGAGCGATCAGCAAATGTGGCGCCGGGTTGGGTGGTCACGCCCTGCAGGATGCTGTTCAGCCGCAGAGCCTGGTCTTGGCAAGACTCGAGCAGTGTCTGGATGGCCCCGAAGTCACCCTGGCCTTCGGTCGACTCTGTGATGCGCCGTTTCGCAGCCTGTAGGATGGTCCGTATGAGAGGTAAGCGCTGAGATGCCGCATTGAACCCATCAGGAAGATCGCGGCTGTCCCTGATGGTTTTCAACAGTTTCGATGTTCCGTCAATGATGCCAATGATGGCCGATATGAGACTGATGACCTCTATGCCTGACATGATGCCGCGGTGACTTGAGAATCTCTGGTGGATGGGCTAAGTGAGGGGAGGAAGATAGGCTTATGTTGGGTTATAACCCTTCGGCTCTGCACTGGCACCCGATTCCACACACTCTTCTCACTTTCAACCCATTAGATTGGTTGCTCTTTCCGAGTGGCTGAGACTGACGTGGCGAGACTGCACTTCTGCCTGCCAGCCTGCCTGAAAATTACAAGCAGGCCTCAATCTGTCAAGGCCATGTTCTTCTTTCCTTTGTTCTCTTACGTGTCTCATCTGGAGCCGAGTGGCACACCACCCAGACCGAGACGCCCGAATACGAGAGCCAGCCGTGTCAATTACATCAACTCAGTTCCGCTTATTCCTCCCATCTGACTTCACTGTGCTCGTTGTGTTTTTGATCAGACACCGGCATCCCCCAACTCTGGCTTTCGACTCACTCAATTGTGTCGCGCATGAGAACCATCAAACATGTCGGCAGCCCACATGGGAACGGGTGACTTGTTCCAAGGTAGACAAAACATCTGCAAGGATTATGCCACTCAGAACTTTCACACTCAGAACTATCAGGTTGGTGAGTGTATACAAAGCCTGATAAGCCGCCAACGACTGATGAAGTGGACAGGTCCGGATGAGGAGGCAAAGAAGGACCGGCAATGCGACGAGTACATGCAACAAAACGGCTATGACCCTGAAGATCAGAAAGCCAACGCCGAGAGGCAAGGAGGCCAACTTTGTGAGCCTGCTTGCGCGTGGATCTTCAGAAATCCCGAGTTCCGGCAATGGCTTGACGGCGCAGATCCCCAGAGCCTATGGCTCCATGGGGGACCAGGCAAAGGCAAGAGTATGCTTCTGTGCAGTGTCATCAATCACCTGCTAGAGTCAGCCAATGGATTACCAGTTGCTCCTGATTCGAGCCTTCTCGTTACATATTCCTTCTTCAGCGATCCGGATGGCGTTTGCGAAGCATCGTTTGTGGTGGCTAGTCTTATATACGGGCTGGTCAAACAGCGACCCTCATACCTCCGTTGCATCTCCAAGGTTTACGATCACGAAAACAAATACCCATTCAAAGGGAAACGGCCGTTTACAGCTCTGGAAGATATCTTGAAAGACATGCTGCAAGGCAACCAAACAGGAGCCGGGGTCATCTTGGTGGTTGATGCACTCGACGAATGCACCACAGATCTCGACAGGCTCCTGCATTTGATCCTGAGCACATCGTCTCTTCAAAATGTCAGATGGCTCGTATCTAGCCGAGGACTTCGAATCATTCACCAGGAGTTTGATGCAACTGAATCAAAGATACGGAAGTTGAGCCTTGATCAAACCGGACAAGATATCCAAGAAGCTGTCCAGACCTACACAAATCACCGAATCAGACGACGTCTTCACATTCTCAATCTGAGTGAGGAGGATATAAAAGAACTTCAGAACCGACTGTTGCGCAAAGCAGGCGGTACATTCCTGTGGTTGTCTATCGTCATGGCCGAGCTCGAGAAGGGGGGCAGTTGGGATATTCATGATGTTGTTGAAGCTGTTGAGAGGCTGCCACAAGATCTCAAGAGCCTCTATGAGACGCTACTGCAGAAACTGCTGGACGAACTTGGACAGAAGAGGACAAACATCAAGCTCGGCAAGGAGGTTCTTCACAAAACACTTGCCACGGCAGCAGCCGCTCTACGACCACTCTATATCGATGAACTGAAAGAATTGGTCGGATTCCCGAGTAAAATTCACCGCACTAGCCAAGTAGAGGAGGTCATCGACAAATGCGGCGCCTTTCTCACTCGTCGAAACAACTACGTCTTTCTCATTCATTTTTCTGCCAAGGAGTTCTTGACACCCAAGAAGCTAGAGTCAGCATTTCAGTCACAACCTCTCGACATTCACTCGCATTTGTTTTTACGCTCGATATATGTCATGAAGGCAAATCTAAAACGCGACATCTACAACCTGGAGCAACCGAGCAGTGCCATTGGCGACATTGATCCCACCCTGTCTCCTGATCCACTGTCTTCCCTCAGATATTCCTGTGTTCACTGGTTTGATCATCTTGAACAAGTCCAGGAGAAAGACCTATTGCATTACCAGGCTGTAAGATGCTTCATCGAGAAATCGCTTTTGTACTGGCTGGAGGCGATGAGCTTCCAGGAAGGGATTAGAGTAGCAGTCGAAGTAGCACGCAAGTTACGCAACTTGATGGTAAGCTTTCAAAACTCTCCATGTGGCCTGATTTTCTTTCGTCGCTTGAATTAGGTCGCTGGAGATGCTTTAGACTTGCAGTTTTACTAACCTTTGAGTAGCATAATGTAAGAGATCACGAACTGGACAGTCTTACCCAGGATGTGCTGCATTTCGTTAAAATCCACCAGTCCACCATAGAGAAATATCCTCTACAAATCTACATATCTGCTCTTCTATTAAGTTCTCCTAGCAACTGGGTTAGGAGGCTTCATGTAGAAGAAGAGCCCGACTGGATCTCATTGAAGCCAAAGATGGGAACCGTCTGGAGCGACTGCACGGAAAGCTTTCCGACATCTCATGAACCATGTGGATTGGCCATTTCGACAGATGGAAAGCTGCTGGCTTGCACTTTCCGGCCAGAGCCACCTGGTACGTTGGTTGGGGTCTGGGATTTGGACTCGCATGAGTTGATCAGACAATTCGACCTCGACCTCGACCTCGACTTTGACGTTCGCGCGCTTCGTTTCTTAAGCCAAGGCAAGCGGCTTGCAGTGACAGGGTACCAGAACAGCTTCGGGATCTGGAATGTGGAAACGGGGTCACGCTTACAGACACTTCGAAGCCCTGACGAACCCAGTGTTTGCTTTGCCTCTCTTGCAGTAGCTACTCCAACGGACCCGAATGGAGTTTTGATAGCATCTGGCTCAGATAACGGGGCAGTCAGATTCTGGGATGCGACTACTGGGAACTACACCAGAAACATCCGCATGTCCATTGAGAGTGTTGAGGCTCTGGAATTCTCCCTGGATGGCCGGAAATTGGCGGTTGGGCTGAAGAATGGGACTGTCGAAATGTGGGATTCCCAATCACGGGTTCTGGTCAGGAAACTGGAAGGACCTAGTGGGATCTTGTCGATGACATTCTTTGGGGACGACCAGCTTGTGTCTCACTCGTATGACGGAAACCTAAGAATTTGGGACCTGAAGACGAGCAGCTGTGTCAAAACCCTAGATATGGCGAATGTCGACGAGGTGCTGTCGTTGGGCAGTGCGGGGTTTGCAGCCACATCAGACGAGGAGCCAACGGTCAAGATTTGGAACACAAAAGGGGAGCGTGTCCAGTGCGTAGGGGGATGCGAACTGCCGATAACTAATCTGGCCTTTTGTGCTGAGAAGCAACTCCTGGCTTGCACCACCATCACCGAGATCAGCATCTGGGACTTTAAGCTGTTTGCACCTGTCGACGCTAGCCCTACACACAACCAACCGGTTCTTTCGGCTACATTTTCTTCCGACGGTCTATTGCTGGCATCAAGATCAGAAAGTTCGATCAAGATCTGGGATACAACTGACTGCACCTGCATCCGTTCAATCGACTGCACCGAGGTCGGAGGAGGAGGACTTGCCTTTTCTCCAGACAGCCGTCATCTTGTATCACGAGATGGAACTTGGGTGGAAACCACCACCTTGATCGTTTGGAACGCACGAAATGGCGAGGTTGTCGTGAGGTTCGCTGGGGTAAGGGTTTGGGCCTTTTCACCTAACGGCAGGCTGCTTGCACTGGTTTTGGACACATCTATGGTGATGATCTGGGATATGGATGCCTCTGAGCAATACGGCCAGATTCAACGCAACACCACCTGCCTCATCTTCTCGGCTGACGGACACAAACTTGCACTGGCATCAGACACGAACTTGGAGATCTGGAACATGTTCAACGGCGAATGCATTTGGAGTGTTGCCCATCAACAGTATGAGGTGACATCAATTGCACTGTCCGCAAATATGCAGTTGCTTGCTACTGGAGTGGATCTGAGGTGCGTCCAAGTTTGGGATATAAGCGCCGCAGCGCTGCGTCTCACCGTACCCGCGGACGACGAGTGGGTGTACCCAGTGGCTTTCTCTCCCAACCAAGAATTGCTGGCCTGGGGGGATAGTGATGGATTTCGAGTAAGGAACTTGAAGGATGGCGGGGAAGCTGGCGTCTTTTCCCCTGGGGGCAGGGCCCCGCTCCAGTTCCACTGGTCCGACAGCTCAAGGTTGTGCACATCAATCGGTGATTTAGATACTCGCAATGTATGCGATGGTCGGTTAAGTTTCTGCGGTTATCATGTGGGCGAACATTATTATGACAGGTGGATTGTTAGAGGCCAAGAAAACATGGTTCTTCTTCCTAGCGCGGACGATGATGCGCTAGAGATCGTTTCGGGACAGACAGTAGTAGTAATAGGTAGCAGGACGGGACGGGTACTCTTGTTTCGGTTTGTTTGACTAAAAGAGGTTGTGGATAGTTCCTAAGCGAAGAAATTCTTATAATGAAATTTAGCATCTACTAGAAAGGGGATCACCGGGCTGTTTGCCACTTGAGCGTAATCCGGTGTCAGTCGCTGAAGCTGGAGTTAATGAGTTATCCATTGCCAAGTCGCCCTATTAAAGGGGAAGAGTAGTGGAGAGATGCCTGGCAGCAAAGAAAAGACATTGAGCTCATGGCCGGGATCTTTCTGGAGTCACACCGCTACACGCTAAATAACCAAGGTTATACGACTATATTTGCATGAGATAGAGAAGAGAGTTAGTTAATAGACATTATATCTCTACTGAGAATCATTATCCATATGATATTTTTGGTGTCCTCTTGTTGCCCTCTTTCTGTACCGACCTCTCTTACCCCTAGAGGCTTTATCGTCTTGGGATTAGGCGGCAAACCTCGTGTAACCCCTTTAGATCACGAGCGAACAAGATTCGTTAGATGATGATCAGCCCTGTTTCACTAGCAATGTCCGAGAAGGAAAAGCAATATATTCCACTCGGAAACCCAGAAATGTCTATGCTTAGAAGAATCCCGCAGTTGGTCAGTGTGGCGTTTGTTTGACGGTTCTGACCAACCGAGGTAGATTCCGTTGTTCTGTCTGTGAGGGTCGTTATTCGTGATCCCTGACTGGAAAAGAGCACCAAAGTGTCAGAAGAACGAGGTTTTTCTTTCGAAAGTAATATGAAAAAGGGTAAAATGCGTCATATCTGAAATGTAGACGATCCAGGACAATGCCCAGTACCCCAGAAAGAATAAGCGTTCAAATCACCGCTCCAATGGCTCAGAATGCGCAACCAACAACAGAGATGATTTCCAGACCCCCCTGTGGACACAAACCCATGCATCTGCATGAGACCACGGGAGTGGACTAAGAACTCTGGGGCTTGTAAGGAGGTTGTTCAGACCATGGTTCTTGGCCAACAGGCTGGAATTCGGCTGCGCAATCGAGTCGTTCGATTGGATGGATTATATCATTTCTTTACGAGTTGGCGAAATGTGGGATTTAAATTCTTGTCAGTATGTATATAACGGTGATATGAAGGGACTTGAACAAAAGCTTCTTCACCCTCATCTCACATACGTCACGCACATGGCGAACCATGGCTTTCCTGTACCCTTTTTCGGAAAAGGAACCTAATGCCACCGTCACCGCCCAGCCGGACCCTGAATCGAGTGACTCTGAGTCAAGCGTTATCCAGGATGGAGGACGGGCATAGACGCGAGTCAAGGGTGGCAACGGATCCAACCCTCCGTACCAAGAGGCTGTAGGAGCTCCTGTTGAGAGCGACTCACCTCTTGGATATATTGTTGGCTAGATTGGTGCCATTTCCTTCAACGTTAGTATGCGAACCCCTTTGCCTACTTTCGCGAAGAGCATTAACTTGAAAGACATGATGATTGGAATTGATATCTTTAGTACAAGCAGGAACTCCAGTCAGCTCTGAAGTGGTGTACACCTGAACTTTGGAAGCAGCAACGCAATCGGTGAGAGGCTTCCCTCCGTCTCCAATATTGGAATGCTGATCTGTACGTAGTCCTGGCTCGGTATGGTTGGAGAATCACGTTCAAAGAGCTAACTGAGTGGCAAGTCCGGGGTGTGTCTATCGCGGCGTATTCACTGGACATTATCGTTGCTATTGCTAATAACAAGTGGTGGCTTCGGGCGTCCAATTTTATTGGGGCTCTGAAGCTGTTGATCCTGGCATTTTATGTTGGACCTCGTCTGCGGTATATTGAGAGGTAACTTCTGGTTGTTAACTTAGCATTAGCATAATAGGCCTCGTCGTCTTGGCCAGTAATATCAAGTCTATCCCAAACCCAAACACCAACTTTCACCATGCTTTCGAAGGCGCCAATCCTAACGGGAACGACCTTGCTAGCGCCATAGTGATCATTGTGTTCTCTTATGTGGGTTATAATAACCCCTTTAACGTCGTTGATGAGATTAAGAACCCGATTCCAACCCTCAAGAACACGAGCGCCGTACTTTTAGTAGTCGTCGTCGTCCTCTATATCTTCTGCAATATTGCATATTTTGCAGTTGTCCCTAAGGATGAGTTCAAGGAAACTAGGGTGATTGCTACCTCCATCTTCTTTACCAAGCTCTTTGGTGAAAGCAGGGATGCTGCGAATGTACTCAATTTAATGGTCTTATTAAGTGCGTTGGGAAACCTGCTTACGGTTTTGATCGGGAACTCGCGTATGACTCGAGAGACTGGAAGTTAAGAGGACCAAACAACTGGGGAGTAAGGTCTTTTTTTCTTTTACTGATATTGAGTCTCATAGACAAGGCGTCCTTCCATTCACCGAGTTCTGGGTCTCGATAAGCCGTTTAGTATGCCTCTCAGCCCTTGTTTGCTCAACTTTACCGTCACCATCATTATGGCCATTGCCCCGCCAGCTGGTGATGCCTTAGGCCTTTGGTGCGTCTTGCCGTGGATTGCCAAACTTTAAAACAAATAATCTCCAGTCGTCAGTTTGCAAACTCACCCTTCAGCCCCCTTCAACTTTGCAATGAATCGGCGTCTTTGTCCTCCGTCGCCGTCGCAAGCGCTCTAGTCCCTGGTATGGAGAGCTCAAGGCATAGGACGTGATGGCCGTCTTTTGGACCCTAGTCCAAGTCTTTGTCCTCGCCGTGCCTTAGTGGCCCCCAAAGGGAGGTTCGTATGCTGGAGATGTCAGTTTCTGGTATGCGACCTATTGTGTCGTTGGTATTGGGATGCAAGCTTCCTATAATGCCAGTATTCGACTTGAATACTAATCTAAGTTAGTTTGCTTCTCTGCGGAGTATACTACGTCTTCTGGATGTATCTCCTCCAGCGCTGGGGAGGTTATGTCATTCGATCTGAACTCATCGAGGTCGGCACCAATGGAGCAAACACTCACTGTTTGCTCAAGGTTCAAAAGACTGAGATTGAACAATGGGATAGAGATCGTGACGAGGTGGGAAAGCCGCGCTAGCGGAACGTGACTGCCTCGGATGCATCATTTATTAACTAGGCAATCGTAACTATTTGGCCTTGGATTGATAGCTCCGTCATATGAATTACAGGTGAAACCCGGTTCTCAATTTCCCTATTTTCAATCTTAAGTTCTTACTTCCTCGCACTCATGCATGAAACCACAGGCTTCAACATGTCAACTACATAGGAGAGCCTGCCTGAGTAAATAACCTATATTTGAACCTATGCTGCTAGGAATTCCTTCCGACTGGCAGACTGAACAAGGTCTCCTTGCCCATATATCCACTACTGCTCCGGTGCCCCTGCATCGTCTTTGCTATCCCCGGAATCCTCCTCGCTGTCCTCGGAATCTCCCACAAGTATCACCCTTCTGCCGGTAATCTCAAATATCGAGCTCTCCAAATTCTCATCGATCTGCAGATCCATCATTTTGGCGAGTTTCGCGAACGTCTTCTCACCAACCTTGTTCCATCCGGTGGGATCCTGCCGGAAGACCTCGAGATACACGTCCCGCGGCGACTTGTCGTAGTCGATCTCAATGCTCCTCTTCCCGGTTGTGTAGTCGTGCGAGATTCCAATAAGGGCATATATCATGTCCAGTTTTCTCGCACACTGAAACTTGCCAACAACGCACACGTATATCCACCTGCGCAAGTTGTTGAACCTGGGAGTAATCGTAAACAGGCGCGCCATCCTGTGTTGGTTGGCCGGGTTTTTGTCGAACCATTTGTAGAAATCCGGAGTGTTCAGGCTAGCCAGGGAGTCTTCGAACGGGTCTGACGGGATGGCTTTTGTTCCGCACCGGACGACATAGCTGCGCGCAAGGTACAGCTCTTGTATGATCCAGACTCGGCGCCAGTAGGCTCGGTGACAGAGCGCAACCAATGCGTCCCTCTCGGGTGAGACTTCACCGCAGCGTAGAAGGTTTTCTCGCAGCTTGGTCTTGTCTGCCATCCAGTCCATCGCTGTGTCACTACCGTCTTTGGCCGGGCCAAGCCAGGCAATGACACCGATAGCATTCGCAAATGTCTTGTCCATCATGGCGACTTGGTGATTTTTCTCTTCGATATTGGCCTGATTGATGCATATTGCGTCGACCCAAAGTTGAACATGTTCCGAGGGTTTCCTTATGTTCTTCAGAGCCTCGTAAAGGTTCCTTCGAACTTGAACAAGGCGGTCTCTGTCGTCTCTGACTGTGATGCTGGGGTCATCCTCGCTCTCGTCTCCCCACTCATATGATAGTGCCTGGTATTCTTCTTTGCCTCGGGTCACGCGGCGAAGAGTACAGGTAAGGGGATCTGTGCCGGATCCCTGCTCAAGAGTGAGTATGCGGATCTCAGTTTTTGGCTCTAGATGGCCGTATTTGATAGGAAGAGGTTTCTCAGCCATTATCTCAGGGTAGTTGGCGATATCTATGTTGTCGCGAACAAACTGGCCATTCGGCCCCGGTGCACCAGGAGGCATCTTGTCCAGAGTAGTAGTGAACCTGCCACTGTGAGTCGCCTCCGGCCCCTTATTCACGCTGCCTCGTCCCCTCAGACACGCGCCCTTCACCACGGGGGCACCAAACAAAGTGCCATCAGTACCAGCCCCGGTAAAGGCAATCTGAAATAGAGCTTGCACAAGAGGATCAGCCGATGACCGCGGAACAATATTCTTCGTCTCCAACTCCGAGGATACAACCGAAAAAAACGGGTTACCACCCTTCTCAATCGGCCCAACTTCATGGGCAGGTAGAACCCCCGCCACCTGCGCGGGTACATGCACGAGCGTGCAAAAGAGCTTCATCACAGATGACCTGACCACATCCTGGTCAAGCACCAAGGAAGACAAGTACACCGGCCCTGCCGTAGCCTTGGCAACTAAATAGGCCTTCATAGCCTCAGCAACGGGGTACACAAAATAGTACCGCTGGGCTTCATAGCCCCAGCACTGCAGGTTAACCTGCCTGGGTAGACCACCCAGAGTGATCTTGCGCTTGTCACCGTACATGACCGCGAGCTTCAACGTCTCAACTTCGTTCTTCACGAGACGTGACTCCGTCGGCTTACGCGAAGCCATCCTGGCCTTGCCCCTACGCAGCTTCTTCCCAAAAGCTGTCCTCTTCGAGGAAAATCTACGCTTGCGCGTATATGTAGAATACTAAGTGCGTCTTCCTCCGTACGAGGAGTAACGCGGACGATAACGAGACCCGTACCGTCTCTGACGGCTGTAGTATGAATACGCCATACTAGAAAGCTTGCTTACACAAAGCAACTGTCGACACTGCAAACAACTGCAGATGCTTCACCAAGTGAATATTGGTGAAAGGAAGAAGTTTCCCAGAAACTATCTGACCGCTGGAATGGCGGGCAATGCGCCCTTTATGTACTCGCCCACTAGCTGCGTGCATCAGTTATGTCCGTACAATCCGTACGGTCATGAGGTGGGTCCCTTACATTCCCACACCTGCGTTCGCTCCACGTCCGTGGCTCTCTCCGCTATGAGCCAACCGCTCCCAGTCGATACCTCCCTCCCGCTTTTTTATTAGGCGGTGATCACTGTCAAGGTGGCGGAGCCATCCAAGACGAGGTGTGGCCAAGGTGGCGCAAGCACCATCCAAGGCCTTGGGGTCCCCATAATCCCCAAATCACTCTTATAGACCGTTTCTGGCCTCAGTGGTGTATAGGGCTATATCAGCGAAGGCTCAGTTGATTGATGCCCAATAACTCGATGCCCAGTAAATTCTCCAGATCACTCTGATACGCCGTGGAGCATTATGTCAGCTCCGCCCATTCAGCCCTTGATCTCAATCCATCTGAACCTCCCTTGAACGGGCACCTATTTTATGGCCCAATATGTATAAGCTATCTCTAAGCAATGGTATCACCCTCGCTTAGAGGCAGCTTAAGTGCCTCCAAGCCGTAAAAACGCCACGGGATGTAGCAAGCTGCATATGTCACCTATCAGTCAGCTACCGCACCATCAGGGCTCGGACTGCATGATAATGTCCGCGTGCCCTTCTTCACGATGTATTGATGCGAAAGGAGGAAAGAGCCAAGATTTCGGCGAGCTCTTTGCCCAATAGGCAATGCAGCGGCGTTTGGGTGAGCTCGTATTCCTCAACATTTTACTCGATTTCCATCCCCAGCCTTACGAGCAGGAAGTGGACGGCATATGCAGGATGGCAGAGATTGACGAGTGATTGGGTATTCCATCGGGCTCTTCTATACTGGTGTGGGTGTGGTGAAGCTCAAAGCACACGAAAGCAGGCTGTCGAAGGGGTGAAGTGATAGCTTCTGCCGGATCTCAGCCCGGTTTTCCCGTGGCCAGGAGAGAACAGACTTGAATTAATATTGAAATATGCCCTAGCACTCTAGCGTGTCTCCTTCAGCAGACACAAGGCACACTCGCTTGTGTCCTTACTCCAGATTCTTCATTGTTGGATGCCCCGTGTAGACGGTGTACAAAAACGGCGTATTGGCATAGACAACCCGCGTGAAGAGGTCGATGACTGGCCATATGAGCCCTTGGTAGCTTGTACCTGCAGACTTATTAGCGGCAAGATGCAAAGGAGACTGCAGGACCTACCCTGTACCAACCCGTCCGTCCATGATGCTGCCATGAAGTTGGAGTAGATATCAATAGCGCCGACGCTGCACGGTCATTAGTAACGATCCAATGTGTCGGGGGATGGGGTACAGACATAAAGCCCACACAAACAATGAGAGACAACTCCAGACGGTTGGTTCGGGTTAATACCATGAACGCGGCAGAGATAAAAAGCATAAACAGGTCCACGGACATGCTTGTCGACATCTGGAATATACGAACGTAGGTGGAGCTGATGCACATGCCCTCAACATCTGCCTTCCATGCCTTCTGGAGGGGTTGGCATTGCAAGGCATGGAGCCATGTAAATGTGATTGTCCAGTATGTCGCCCATCGCCGGGCCTTGACGAAGTCCGCTCGCCCAGGATGCAACTTGTGATGCTGCTCGATAAAAAAGGACGCGAAGCTTATTTTCGTCGCACCGTTCGCCAGGGTATACTGTCGGTTGTGCATTAGTGATGGGGGCTTCTTTGGATACTGCGGAGAACTTACCAGCAAGTCGCTAATGTATTTAGACAGCAGCAATCGTTCGAAATCGGCGCCTGAGCGCTTGTCCCCGTCACTGCCTCGACGAATCTCTATCCTCCGTGGTCAGCGGAAGAGTGCTCAAACGGTCAACACATCGGGTGATGTACCAGGGCCGGCAACCATCGAGTTTCCGATAGCGAGCACCTGCAGGGAGGATATTAGCCATGTCTGCTTGCCTGGAGACAGGGAAACGACGTACGTAGGCGACAACCATGAAAATGTCGGAAGGGTATTTGTAAAAGCTTGGGGTGCCCAAGCTGTTCAACATCTGCCGTTCGCGGCGCCAGAGACGGATCATCACGAAGCACATGGCCAAGACATTGAGGTAAAAGCCAACCGACCAGGCAGTCGGATCAGGCACGTGAACCTGCATTGAGAAATGATTCGGAAAGAATTGTTTGAAGGGTGAAGACTCCAGAGGCTGTTGACTGTATGCGTATTGACAGACGAGAGTTAGTGGTTGTTGATGATTCGTTGGAGGGAGGAGAGTGAGGAAGTGCCCCGCCAAGAGCGGTTGCCTCAGGCTACCTGCTCCTTCCTTCCTTCCTTCAGTCTTGGCGGCCTCCTTCAATAATCTCTCAACATCACTCGTTACACGTATGTTTCCTCAGCTTTTGGGAGGTAGGCAGATAGGTAATTAAAAGTTAACGAGGTATCGCGAGAACTTCCTAAGTTCAGTTGCTGTGACCTCGGGGTGCCCATTCACAAGTTCCATTCAGTCCTCCAGATTGCCACTATTTTGAACAACCCTTGACAAAGTTCGAGCATAATTAACGGCAAAATAATACGCAGTAAATAAGAAATCTTTCAAAATGAGAGTAGTAATCACACAAAGGAAAAAGCCCTAGGGCATGTCTACCCTTTTAGTCGCGTGAAACTACAAAGCTATGGCCTGTACACCCACCCCTCAGTCATCTACCTGGTAACATCCCGGGCAGTTGAAGCAGGCTGGGTCATCCCAGACGGCATTGAACATGGAAGGATTGTTGGTCTGTAGATAGACGGGGTCATCTGGATTTAGGGAGAGCTTGAAGGCCGAAAGCATGCAGCGGCCGTTCTTCCAGCCTGAGCCCTTGCAATCGTGTAGCGCCCTGCAGATGGCGGCGCACTCCTCGTTCGACCGCTGCAGCGGGTATTCGTTGATCCACTGGTCGCCCGTCCAATACCCGCCGGGCATGTAGGCTGGGAGGTTGCAGATGATGTCTTCAGAGACGCCGACCCGGGCGCAGCGGTCACCTGGGGTGTATGAGCAGAAGGCGCTGGGTATGTGCATGACAGACTCTGGGATGCAGTCTGGGCAGGTCCAGCAAGTCTTGTCCGCCCAGATCGTGTTCTTCCAACCGATGCTATTCCAGGTCATGTCTCCGCGGGTCAAGGTAGCGCCCGTAAAAAGGCACTGGTTACCGATCGGGTACCATCCTGCTGACTGACAGCCGTCGAGGGTCTGACAGATGGCGGCACATTGGTACACGTTATCCTGGTGGGGGTAGTCGTTGCGTGACTCGGTCCATGATTCTCCGTTGTAGTAGGCAGCATAGATGCAAAGAAGATCGCCATGGTTGGTGAAGCGGTCGAACACGCACTCTTCGCCGTGGGTGTACTTGCAAGTGCTAGTCGAGGACCCGGGGGCTTGTGAAGTCGTGGTTGGACGTTGGGAAGGTGTCGGTGTCGAATGCTCCCAGTCGTTGTTGGTAGTTGAATCCCGAATTGGATCGGGTGTTGAATACTCCCAATGGTCGTCCGTAGTTGAATCTCTGACAGGGCCAAGTGTATTATGCCCTCCTTGGTCGCTGGTGGCCGGGCCCCGAGGGGTTGTTGGTGTTGAGTACTCCCCTCCGCCAAGCGTACTTGGCCCAGGAAGCCAAGAGCTCGAGCTCGGCATCTGACCGCACAGGAAGCAGTTGAAGCAATCGATGTCAGACCACTCTAGGTTGCCCTCAAGCCCAGGAGTTGGCTCCGGGAACAGAACCTCGCCCAAGCGCTGCTTCAGGAAGAAACACGGCTTGTTGGGGTTGTCTGGATTCACCGTAAAGGAGAAACAGTCATCCATGTAGGCGCACGTGATGGCACACTTTTGGATGTCGAACCCCTGGAGAGGCTCCTCCTCGAGAGTGTATTGGTAATAACGCACTTCGGGCCATCCGCGTCGCTCGCAGATGGGCCTCGTGGGAGTGGGCCATGCTTGACCGCAGTGACCTGGATAGCGCCAGCCACCCGGACAGACGGGTTGAGAGACAATCGCTGTCCTGGGAGGCTGCCCAGTAGTGGGAGATGGAGGATTTCTCGTAGATGTATGCCAGCTGTCAGGTGTTGACCAGCTGTCGATGGGGGTGTGCCAGTTATCAAGGGTGGACGGGCTCTTGACGGGAGTATTCCAGGTGTGAATGGGGGCGGACGAGCTATTGTGCGTACGGCCACTATATGAAGGCGTGTTCCAGCTTTCTGAAGGGGTGTAGAGAGGAGTGTGTTCAGACTCGGTGGTGAGGAGAGTATTGATAGTGCTGGTACTCCTCTTGCTGGGGGGGCCGGGAGTAGAAAAGGGTTCCTCGTCCGAGCTGACTGTGGGCATCCACCCAGGAGTAGAAGGAGTAGAAGGAGTAGAGGGATTAGAGGGGGTAGAGGGGGAAGAGGGGGTAGAG
>JAANQP010000701.1:0-27275 GCA_011320165.1 Fusarium protoensiforme | reverse complement strand
CCAAATAATTCTACTTGATCACTAGACTACTTGTTCAACTGAACATGAGCACTCTTCGTCAGCCAACCCATACGAAATCTCGCCATAGCTGCTCCAAATGCAAAGCGAGGAGGGTAAGCTCGTCTAAATCACACGGCCCCAGAGACTGACAGTCCGTGACAGCTCAAGTGCGACCAAAGGAAGCCTGGGTGCAAGCGCTGTGAGGAATCGGGTTTACAATGCCCCGGCTACGTCTTCAACCTGCGATGGTCTGCCAAAAACCAGCTACGTCAGGAGTCAGTCAGCTCTGGCCACTGGCAGAAGCCACCGACAACTGGAGCCTGTGATATGCCTTCGACTTCGTTTAGCACATCAAACGAGCAATCGATAATGGCCATGCAGGAGAGTTCCAACTTGGAGCCCTTGCTGTTCCCTAATTTTGCAGATTACGGTCTCCTGCCGTGCCCAACACAGCTGGACGCTTCGCCTTCTTCAGGCTTGGGAGAAGTGTTTCCGCTCCCTCAGTGGCCGCTTCAAGGGATGGGCCCTGCAGATGGTTCAGTAGATCTGGACAGGCTGGCCACGTGGGGCAGTCAGGCCATGGCTGACATACCTATGGACCATCTAGCTTCTCACGAGCATCCCCAAGGGGAGGACTGGCTGGACATGGAGACCTACCATATCTCTGATGACCTACATGCGGCCCCTTGCGCTACGGACACGCGCAGGAACAGTCGTGCCGGCGAGCAAGCATTCATGACGACTCGGACGCCTCCGAACCTGCCACAGGAGCTGGGCAATCTCCCTACGGCTCTGTCAGGCTTTTTCATAAAGGAAATTATACCACTGTACTGTGCCTGGGACAGCGAGTCAAATCTCATGCGAGTCGTGGTCGAAGAGGCCTGGCAGTCATCCAAAGTTCTCTACCACACAATGCAGAGCATGGCAGCAGCTTGCCTAGCCAGTGCCTTCCCCGAGCTATCCGTAACTGCCGTGCAGGAGCGCATTCTAGCTTGGCGGTGCCTGAACGATGACTTGTCAAGTCCCACGGATAGTCCAGAGGCCAGGCTCTTGGCGCACATCCTACTCTGCCATACCGCAAGCTGGCATGATCCCGGAAACATGGCAAAGGAGAGATTCCAGATGACGCAGAAGCTCGTGCACGGATGGGTCTCGACAGCCACAGGGAATGGCTCCAAGTCCATGGCGAGATTTCTCAAGACTGCAGTCGACTGGTGGGGTATGCTCCTCTCATATTTCAGTGACAAGCCAACCGATCTGGATCCAGCACTCGAGAACCCCTTGATCGGACCCAAGGAGCCCGCTGACCATCTCGCATTGCACCCATTCGTCGGGATATCAGGGCAGACAGTACAAATCCTCACCGACGTTGGGAACCTGGTATCCCGATACCGTTCTCGAGCTTCGGCTATCAAGTTCATCGCAGAGGAAGACCTGGACTTTTTCAAGAACCAGATCCGAGAGGCTCGCTGCCTGGAGAAGAAACTCCTAGCGTACAAGCCCGTGGATACTTCCAAGATGCAAGACACGGGCGATCCGAGGACGACGCTGATACATCTGTCCAAGATAGACGAGGCTTATCGCTGCGTTGGGCTGCTGCAGATCTACCGCGTCTTCTCTGATCTGCTGGCCGAACGGTATAATCCGTGGGAAGAGGACCACATTCTCTCAACGCGACCGCCGTCAAAGACACCCAGCAAGGTCGAGAGGGACTGCTGGTTGACCAGCCTGGCGCTGCACACGCTCGATCTCGTACGCGGGATCCCCTTTGAGTCCAGAAGCCGAAGCATCCAGCCGCTCATCCTGGTTGCCATCTCGAATGAGCTTCGTCGCGGGCCGGAGGATGTTGCTGCATTGCTGGGTGCGGTCGACAAGCAGGGTCGGGGACTGGGCCAGAGAGCCATCGAGATAGTTCAGGCTCGGAATTTCATCAAGGGCCGGCTGTCGGCATACAATGATGTCCTGCCATTGCGCAAGGTGGGCAATATATTGGAGCTTGTGATGAGTATCTGGAGCGCCCTGGATGAGGGGGAGTCGGATGTGTATTGGCTAGACATCTGCACTCGGAAGCAGTTGAGCACGCTTATTGGATAGTTTGCTACATCACTACCTATGCGACAGGCATGGATATTATCTCTACCACTCGCCTGTCTTGGCAATCGACACCCATTTAGCTACCGACTTCTCCGTCGTGAGTCCACGCTGGATCCTCTCGTCTGTGAGAAGGAAAGCCCTCGGCAGCCAGTCTGGGACCCCCTTGCCAGTGACCATGCTGCTGAGCGCCTCGCCCGTCATCCAAGCCTTGTCCATTCCATATCCACTGTATGCCCCGGCTATCCATTCGCCGTCGCCATCCCTGCCGGACAAGCTCTTGGTGAGCTTGCCCACCAGTGGCAGCCCGTCCGACGTGTGGCCCTGCAGTCCCGTCCAGACTCCCTTCAACTCTGGACGTTCGCCCGCTGGCCAGCCTTTGGCAAAGTAGTCGGGTAGAAAGCCCAGCAGTGCTTCGATCGAATGCCCTGGGACAGCAGTGTCATCGGACGTCAGGACATCAAAGACGCTGGAGTAGTCAGTGCCAGCCCACATGTCTCCGGTGATGCCATTCTGTTGGAGGTAGTATAAGCCGCCATTGTAGAGCCCCGACACTGGGTCCAGCGTCGACTGGGTCAGGTAGCTCCATGACCGGTCGTTCCCTACGTGCTCCAGGTATGGCCCTGCCCTTTGAACCGACATGGTCCCGCGGTACGGGTACACCTTGCCCAGGAGCGGGCGCAGCAGATGCGCCGCGTTCGCATTCGTGCAGTGAATCACCTGCTTGGTGCGAATGGCCCCCCGCGGCGTCTCGACCATGTACGAGTACTCTGATTCGGACCCGTCAGGCTGGCTGGGTGCGTAAAGAATGCTGGTAGCGGGCGTGCTTGTCTCGATCGACAGGCGGTCGGGGTGCTGGGCTAGGAGGCGCTCAAAGATGCCGGTTACAAGACGATACGGCCAGACTGCGCCGACTGGATGGCTGATGGCTCCGAACCCGTTCTTGATGTTGTACTTCTACATGGCCAGCGGTCAGTGACGGGTGACAGTCAGTCAGTCAGTCAGGCGGGCATGGCATGGCATACCTCGGCTAGATCTTCTTTCTCGGTAACGCAGTGGAGAGTCTGGTGCTCTGGCATCGCATCTCGGAAGGCCTTGAGAGATTGCTGAGAGGTTTGCCACGTCTCTTGGTCCCCAGCAACCATTATCTTGCTGACCCCGCGGAGCTCGCTCGAAGCGTGGAGTTCTGGGTCCATGTCTTTGGCCATGCCCAAGACCCGGTCGATGTTCATGATGCTGAAGCGAGAAATCTCCTTTGCCGCCTCATCCCCATGACGCCTGCACATGGCGCTGTACTGATGGCCGACCGGCGAGACAAGCTGGCCTCCATTGCGGCCAGTGGCACCGCTGGCGAGGGTGCGCGCCTCCAGAACAACGATGCGGCTCCCGGAGCCCAGCGTGTCATCCTCGAGCAGGGCCTTGGTAACACTGCAACCGGTGATGCCGGAACCGATGACGACAAAGTCGGCCAGCTGGGCAAGACTCGGCGATTGTATGGTTGCCACGGTGGGATGGGCGGGCTCCTGCCAGGAGGAGATGGATGGGTTGGGTCTTGGGAGCGATGGATCCGCAAGGAGAGCAGCTCTGAGCTTCTTCATGAACTCTTCTGGCAAGCCATAGTTGGGGTCTGGGGCCTGGAGAGATGCAGCGATAGCTTGGAGCCGGTCTGCCGCCTTGTCGCGTGGGCTGCTCATTGCTGTCGATCCTGAATCTCGAGACATGAGCTTGTGTGTTGAGCATTCGACATGGCACCCCTTTCCTTGCTATTATACCTGATAGCGACCAGGCCGGAGCTCATTGGGCCGTTGCAGTCGGCAATCACTGTGAGCCGTATCAGTAGCAGGATCGGGCCATTCTGTTTGAGGCAGGCTTCCTTTCCGGTGGCATCGCCACACTCGATTCATGTTATCTAGATGGAACAGAGTTGCAAACCTCCCCCCCCCCAACTTGCAGTATTGCCAAACAAAGGATGGTGGACATGGATTCTTTCCATTCTAGGCAAGCTTCTTGTCCATCGAGCCGGGGAAGACGCTAGGCCGGATTGTTCCTGGTTGAACGATGGCGTCTGATTGCTCGGCTTCGCATTCGAGTCTCCAGACCCGTTAAGCTCAAAGAGGAATCTTTTCTGCTAGGTCATGCTATCAACTTGTCGGCGGCTTCACCTCGGACGAAGCCAGGCTATCTACCGTATCGGCCTTGGTCCATGACACCCTCTGTCTCAGAGTCCGGGGCCCCAGATTCTATCGTCCCGGCACAGATGACAGCTGCCCTCGCGAGTCATGCCTCACTCTACCACCCTTATCTCCTCCCTGGGCTTGGCCTTGGGCCTTCTCGCCTATAAGCACCCCAAGTTCCTCCCCCGGAGATGGAAGTATTGATCATCACCACCAACTCCGTTCCCCTTTCTTTCCCTTCTCTTGATTCAACTTGGGCTCGTCACTATGGCTGTCTCGCTCGAGAAGGATCACGGCGACGACAACGTTTCCACCACCGCAGGCGACCATGCCCACGTCACGATGCAGCAGACTCGCCGAGGCCTATCCCCACGCCATGTCCAGCTGATGACCATCGCCGGCGGCATCGGCGTCGGCCTCTTCGTCGGCGTGGGCGGCGTCTTGTCAAAGGCCGGACCACTCCCACTCGTCATCGGGTACTTGATCTACGGCCTCGGCTTCATCTGGCCAACTACCCTCAACGTTGCCGAAATGGTGGCATGGCTCCCGATCCGTGGCTCCATCTACGAACTCGCAGCTCGCTTTGTCGATCCCGCCCTTGGGTTTGCGATGGGCTGGACTTACTTTTACGCGGGAGTGATGCTGGTCTGTACCGAGTACTCGGCTGTTGCAACTGTTATGCAGTATTGGAACACAGACATCAACCCGGCTGTCTGGATTGCCATGACCATGGCAGTGTGCTACTTTCTCAACATGGTGGCAGTCAGGTGAGTGCTCTTTTCTCCATGGCTTTAGCAAGGACTGGTGGCTAATATCAGAATCCAGATGGTACGGAGAAGCCGAGTTCATCATGGGGTCCACCAAGATCTTGCTCGTCCTGGGCCTCATCCTGGCGACGTTCATCACCATGGTCGGAGGCAACCCTCACAAAGATGCCTACGGTTTCCGCAACTGGAAGAATGGCGACATGGCCCACGCCTACTACGCTCAAGGTGCTACAGGCATCTTTCTGAGCATCTGCATCTCTGTTCGGTACGCCGTCTTTACCATTGGAGGCCCAGACATCATCTCTTTATCGGCCGGCGAGATCCGAAACCCGCGTAAGACGATCCCGCGGGTCGCCAAGATGATCGTGGGCCGGATCCTATTCTTCTACATCGTGGGTGTTCTCGCTGTCGGCATCATTTGCAATTCGCGCGACCCTCGACTGCTGGGTGCCATCGACAGTGGCCAGGCCGGCGCCGGCGCATCTCCTTGGGTCCTGGGCCTTCTAAGCATTGGCATCAAGGGTTTCTTGCCTGGGCTTATCAACTTCCTCATCCTCCTCTCTGGCTGGTCCTGCGGTAACGCGTACCTGTACTCCTCCAGCCGAACCCTATATTCGCTGGCTCAGGACGGACAGGCACCCCGCGTCTTCTTGAAGTGCACCAAGTCCGGCGTGCCGTGGGTATGTGTGACCGCTGTTACTCTGATCTCGCTGCTGTCCTTCTTGGTCACGTCCAACAGTGCAAGCGAGGTCTTTTCCTGGTTCTTGGATCTCACCACGGTGGCCCTGGTGGTCAACTTCACGGCCATGTCATGGGTCTTTGTCGGTTGGTGTCGGGCTCTCCGGGCCCAGGGGATTACTCGCCAGGGCGAAAACACCTTCAAGATGTCATCCTTGAACTTATTCCGGCGAAACGGGAAAGCAGATGCCCAGCCAGCTCCAGGCATCATCTTCCCTTTCACTGCTTCCTGTGGTTCATGGACACCCTATCTATGTCTGTGCATTGGCGGCTTGACAACCATCTTTATCGGATTCGACGTCTTCCGACCATGGTCCGTCAAAGGCTTCATCACCAGTTATTTCGGCCTGGCGTGGTTCGTGCTCATGTTTGCTGTTTGGAAGATTTACAACAAGACCAGCTTTGTGGACCCTGCGACCGTCGACATCTACGCAGATGGAAAGAAACAGGCTGTGGATCAAGAATGCCGCATCTGGGAAGAAGGTTCCGGCGAGGAGGCTGAGAGGGAGGCTTTGAAGAAGAAGCACATTATTGTCAGAGCTTGGGCTAGATTTTGGGGAGGTTAGAAGACTCGCCTTGGGGGGTGGTAGTCTTGCAGCGACCATGTTGCCAATCTTCTTGGGCTAGGTATTCTACTAAGATGCGAGAGGCCTTGGCTGTCTCATTCACATTGGTAACACAGAATGAATATGGCTAGCTATAGATATCGTATGTATTTAAGCACCATTGCTGTAGGTACTCCAAAGCTGCCAGCCAGCCAGAGAGACGGACGGACTCTACACAGCTTGCAAAAATATAGTCTCCTTTACGTACAACTCTAGCATCATACCTGGTGCCACAGGAGACGATTACACCCTTGCTATGAATATCACGTGGGAGTAAGTTTCGAGGATTTGCCTTTCATTCTCGTCACCTCCAAAAGGGCAGCGGGGAGCTATCGGCACAAGGTTTTCGGCATGTCAAGGGGATTGCGCAGTGGCTGACTAGATCATGTATAACTATCCTGTGCTTTAAAGTGCGTTGCCAACATTGACATGAATGGATTTCCTGCTTGTGTATGCTCGGATACCTTCCTCTCCCAACTCGCGGCCAATGCCAGATTGCTTGACGCCTCCAAACGGTATGCGGAAATCGGAATCATTACTACTGTTGATCCATACCACTATAGCGAATGTCAGCAATGGTTATGCGGAAAGACAACTCTAACCAGTACTTACTGCCGGCCTCGATGCTATTCGCAACGACATGTGCGCGAGTGATGTCCCTCGTGAAGAGAGCCGCACCAAGTCCATATCTCGTGTCATTAGCTCTCCTCACCGCCTCCTCCTCGGACGAGAATGAGCTGATGACGGCGCAGGGACCAAAGATCTCCTCACGGCAGATCTTCATTTCATCCGAGACGTTTGTGAAGACAGTGGGCTCAACAAAGAAGCCACTGCCATTGACCGAAGTGGCCTCTCCGCCGAGGGCCACCGTGGCGCCCTCGGCCTTGCCACTCTCGATGAATGACAGGACTCTCTCGTATTGGGTCTTTGAAACCTGGGGCCCCTGGAAAGTGTCGCTATCGAATGGATTGCCAACCTTGCAAGACTTGACTCGGGCTGTGAACTGCTCCACGAACTGATCATGTACCCTTTCGTGCACCAAGATGCGGCTCGTCGCAGTGCAGATCTGTCCCTGGTTGGCCATTACACCGTAGTGGCTCCATTTGACAGCCTGATCCAAGTCTGCATCCTCGAAAACGATGAGGGGAGATTTCCCACCAGACTCGATCGTCATCTCCTTGAGGTTACCAGCTGCGAGTTTCGCAACCTGGCGGCCCGTTGCCGTAGATCCGGTGAAGGCGATCTTGTCGACGTCTGCGTGAGCAGCCAATGCCGCCCCTGCCTTGCCGCCAAGTCCGTTGACGATGTTGATCACGCCAGGTGGGAACCCTGCCTTCTTGACCATGTTTGCAAAGTACAGCACCGAGAGGGGCGTCTGCTCTGCCGGCTTGAGGACCACGCAGTTGCCTGCAGCAAGCGCTGGGCCAAGCTTCCAGCCTGCCATTCCTAGGGGGTAGTTCCACGGAATGATCTGTCCGCAGACGCCAATCGGTTCGACTGTGGTATAGGCAAGTTTCTTCTCCGTCGTGCTTATCACTAGAAAAGGAGTCAGTACTGAATCGCATGGCGGTGCATCATCAGACCTGCCTTGTCCGTACTGCTTATCAGCAAAGCCAGCATAGTACCGAAGAACACCAGTCAACTCGGAAACGTCCCCCTTGGCAGACGAGAATCGCTTGCCATTGTTCCAAGTGTCGATGGTGGCAAGCTCATTCACCGCGGCATCCACGAGGTCCGCAAGCTTTCGCATCATCTCGCCCCTCTCAGTACCAGAGATATGCGACCACGGGCCCCTGAGCGCTTGTCGAGCAGCTTTGACGGCATCGTCGATATCTTGCTCACCGCCAGCATGAACCTTGACGATGTCGCATTCATCGCTGATGCAAAATTCAGCACCTACGTAGAAAGCCAAGACGTGGCGGCGACTCACATTGGACTCACGACGGATATAAACTCGCTTGCCTTGGAAGGACGCCATTCGTTATTGATAAACAGGCCCAAGGGTTGGGTATAGGTGACTCCGTTGGGAGCGGTCAGCTGTTGATGAAGTTGACTCGTCATGATTCTTGCTTCTCCGGTGCTGCTTGAAGAGGCTCTACCATAGATTATCCTCATTTTTTATAACACAGGGATTACTTACACCGAACTCGAGTCATTCTCCCGTAGCAAGCCAACCTTCCTAGATTGGAAAGTTTGGGGAAGTGGAGGCCTCTATTCCTGGGCTAGTCCCTGAAAGGAATGTGAGCTCCGTCCTACTAGAAACAGCAAAGATCGAGATACCCTCCCCATCAGTAATCAATTGCATCAGAGATGTACCATGTCAGCCATCTCTTAAGAGCAAGCCTGATACTGTTGTCAAGATAACCTAGTGGCGAGTTTTATTTGTTCGCCAATACTGAGTCTCCTATCCGACTCCGCTCTCACCTCGTCTCCTACCCTTGGCTTCCCATCATGTCCTCCGCATTTCTCCCCCCTCCCAAGGGGATGAAGTCTTTCTGGAGAACAGAAACCGGTACCCTTGACAATTTCCGATCTAGCCCAGAGCTCCCAGACGAGGCAGACATTGTAATCATCGGTGCTGGCTACTCCGGCGCCGCCATTGTCACGCATATCCTGGCAACTACCTCAGCTGACAGCAGACCTTCAATTCTCGTGCTGGAAGCCAGGGAGCTATGTTCAGGAGCCACGGGGCGAAACGGTATAGTTGATTGCATGCAATAGCAGGCTGTTGCTGACAAGAGCTTCTTCAGGTGGTCACCTCAAGCCTGATTCGTATCATGCTATTGCCAGATATGCCTCCGAGCATGGTATAGAGGCCGCTGCCGAGGTTGCTGCCTTCGAATCAGCCAACTTGAAGGCAGTGGCTGGATACATCCAGCAAAACAAGGTTGATTGCGACTTCACCTTGACAAGGGCTATTGATGTTCAGCTCTCTGCCGATCATCACCATCGAATCCAGGAGGGATACGAGAAGCTTGTTGCAGCAGGAGTGGAAGTAACGAAAGATACCTTTAGCATTTCGGGACGGGGCGCAGAGACGGCAAGTCTCATCAAGTACTTCCATGCTGACTACAAACTGACATGATAAAGCTGTCTGGAGTCAAGGGCGCAAAAGGCTGCTTCACCTACACAGCGGGTCACCTATGGCCGTATAAGCTCATCCATCACATGTTCTCCGAAGCGATCCATCAAGGCATAAACATGCAAACCAACACCCCGGTTCAGGCTATCTCTCAGTGCCAAGACGACACTGGTAACTGGGTTCTGGTGACCGACAGAGGCCGGATAGGAGCGAAAAAGGTGATTGTCACGACCAATGCCTACACCGCGTCGCTTCTTCCGGAATACACGGATAAGATCATTCCATATCGTGCTGTATGTAGCCGCATACGGACACCTGGAAAGCGCCCTTTTCTAAACAACACCTATTCCCTTCGATTCTCAGACTCGGATTTTGACTACCTGGTCCCCCGGCTGGACGGAAGCATCATCGTCGGCGGTGCTCGAAAAGCGTATATACCGTGGGAAAAGGAATGGTACGGGAACGTGGACGATACACAAGTAATTGCACAGGCGCATTCTTACTTTGATGGCTATATGCAGAGGCACTTTGACGGGTGGGAAGACAGCAAGGCCTATGTTGATGATGTCTGGACCGGAAGTATGTCTCACCCCCCCTGTAGTGTCGTGAACTCGGGGGTATCAGCTAACAATACAACAGTTATGGGATATTCATCAGACCGTCTTCCTCGCGTGGGACCCATCCCTGGCCGACCCGGCATGTTTATCATGGGAGGCTTCACCGGCCATGGTATGCCGCAGATCTTCCTGTGTGGGCTTGCCATGGCAAAATTGGTGGTGCACAACAAGTCTTACAAGGATACAGGCCTGCCCCAGCTATTTGAGGAAACACAGGCTCGGCTTGAAAATCCGAGGAATAGAGTGCGAGAGATGTATGCCTCGGTCCTAAAGGCCTCAAAGCTTTAAGCCAATAGCATATTATAAGTTTCTTATATCAGAAAGGAGGGTTAGGCCAAAAGGTATTATCTTTATTATTCTCTCCAAGGCGCCCCTAATTACCTTGATGGGATTAAGGTCCCCGCCTCTTCTCCTAGATTCAGTTCCGCCCTGGGTGCCGCGGCGGCATCCGTGAAATTATTTGCCGCTAGGTACGCGATAATTGACTTGTGTCTGTAGGTATCGTGGTCAGCTCAATAGAACATCCGGGCACGTACAGCTCTTCTGCTTGTCTACCCGTCCTCGTCCTCGTCCTCGCCCAGTTCGGCCAAGCGCATCACAGTCATCAATACGGGCGTCGCTGTTTTAACCGCTCGAGTAACCTACCTATGCCAGAATCCTTCATTCTGCGCTGCTGAAGACGTCATCGGAAAAGTGGTGCTGGAACCCCGGCTTCTTGTCGATCCTTTGGTAGGGCTGCGAGTCAGATCTCACCGGTTGTGCCTAGACTCGAACCGTTTAGTTCAGTGGGTAGTTTCCCCCACGATTGTACCCGTTTTTGACTCGGAAGCTGGCTCTGGACTCTTGCGAGGCGGGGTAAGCCCCCACTCATCACTTTATCACATTGAGCATATCAGCTGTCTTTCTTGTCCATCTTCTTTAATTAGGTACCGTATGTAGGTAGCTGTTATTCCAAAAGCCGTGTTATTACTATTATAAAAAGCCACTTTCCTCCGTCTCGGCGAGAAACAGTTTTCCACTTCTCAAGCACCTCAAGCGTTGAACTTTCTTCATTCATCATCGTTCAAGTTACCTCTCCTTGAGCTGCACTTCCAGACTCGTCGTGGTCGGTAGCATATCACCTCACCTCACCTCCCATGTGAAGACCATCTAACATCTCACAGCACGCCGTACCCAGACGCACACGCCAGAAACCATTCGGCCGTTCCCTCGACATCTACGTCGACCAACAGCGCCCCGCAGCGACACGAGACCCCGAGAAGAAGAGCAAGAACGATCTACATCGGCAATCCTGTCTCAACATGGGCCCTGAAGACAAGGACACACCTCACCATTGCCCCGTGCCGGGCTCGAGATCCGGAGAGGCCTCCGGCGCGGCTGGCTTTCTGGGCCTGCCCAGAAGGGTTCGCCAGGACATATACAAACGGGTGCTTGCCGTGAGACACGCAATCTATCTTTTCCAAGACTCTGGACCTCGAGTAGAGACATTTACGCCCGACACGCCGAGGCAGTGGTTTGCATTGCTGTACACCAACCGACAAATACACGCCGAGGCCAAGGCAGTCTTGTTTGGCGAGAACTATTTCTATTTGATGGACAAGCCGCAGCAACAAGACGCTCTCTTACGGTCCTTTCTGAACTGCATCGGATCCCCCAGCGCAGATTCAATAACCCGCCTGTGCATCAGCTTCCCAGTCGTGGAGAAGACACAAGATCAACCGGAAGTGGTCAGGATCAGAGAAGACAGCTCTCAGAGCTTGAGTCTTGTTCAGGAAAAGTGCACCAACCTAACGACACTGGAAATGCAAGTTTCCAGAGAGAATTCCAGGTTCCTGGTCCTGGGCGAAACACAGCTTGTTCGGGAGGCACTGCTGCGAATTGACGCGCAGCTAAAAGGCATTTCTTCATTGGAGAAGAGGGTCGTCAGACTCTACGCTCAAGATCTACCCCCTGTGATTGTTGATACGATGAAAGGACTTGGGTGGGAGGTCCTGGGCTTGTAGGGTAGCTGCTAGTCAGGCGATTTGGCAGCAATTCGATGAATCTGGGTTACAGTAGCACATGTTGTGGGACAGCGACATCCTTGCAGGATTTGCGTGCGGGGGAGGCATCGGCAGCTGAAACGGACCCCTGTAGCTAGACGCAGCTTGTGAGGCTAATAGGATTATTGATCCGCCGTGTAACTCCCGTCTCCAGTCCTCAAACATGGATGGTCCGTCACCAGCTTCCTTCACAAAAGCCATCCCTTGTCAACCGATGGCTATCCTACTACAACTACCACTGCTCGACTGGCCTCTATTCCCCTGAGAATGCCGGGCATCATCGAGCACATTCGCCGTATAGTGGATTGTAGCCATCTTTGGAAAATTGGTCAATACATGGAGCGTTCTCCTTCGTCTTGTCAGCCCTGCACTGCGAATCCAGCCTCGCAGCTCGACAGCCCAGCACGCGTACCCTCTCACATACGAGCAACAAGGCGCGAGAAAGAAGCAGTCCATAGATGTAATTGACAAATATGCCATCTGTAAACTCGCATCCCGGCATCACAACGGGAAGCCTTGCCCAATACTCCACTCCGCTCATGGCAGCTTCAATGTTTGCTTCTTTGTCGAGTTTCCCGACGACACCACGAGATGGGTCGTACGAATCCCCATTGAACCTACCATCCACGACGCCTGGGCCAAGCTCCAGAGCGAAGTTGCCACAATGCGGTGAAGTACCGGCGACACACGCGCGGCCCGATCATGACTAGCCTGCTACTCCTGTTACATCCAAAGCAAGACCACGATTCCCCTACGAGTACACGCGTTCGGTCGAGTTCCCCTCGAGGTTTACCGATGCTAGTTGGGATTACGGTCCTTTTGTTCTGTCTCATCTAGATCTGAGATGGCCCAATATCATGGTGGATGACCATCTCGACATTCTCGCCATCATTGACTGGGAGTGGACTTGCTCGATACCCCAGCAGTTATTCACACCACCCTCCTGGATCGCAGGGCGTGAACTACCGTACGTGATGGAGGATGAGTACCGCGAGGAATTCATTCAGTTCCACAAGGCCATGCTAGCTAAAAGCGAAGCCTCGGACGCTTGTCGCCAGCTTGCGGAGGAGTGGAGCCCCGAACTGCTGAACAGTAAGATGCTACCCATCGCCGAGTTGCTGCGGCGCCATTCCCAGCTGGTCGCCATCTTTTATCGGGCCCTGTATCCCAAGCTGTTCGAGGCGTCCAAGCACGAAGTTGCCCCTCGGTTCTTCCGACGTAGCGAGAACAGGGAGCTCGCGTTGGAGTCTCAGCGGCGATGCAAGAACTCGGAGCGCTACACGCAGTACCTCAAGGATAATGGATTGTTCGTGCCCGATAGAGAGCATGAGGTAGCTCTCGAGTTGGCCAAGAAAGCAGAAGAGCTGCAACAGTCAATTCAAGAGGGACCGACAGCCCCTAGCGTAAGATAGAAACACTATTCACATCAAGCACCCTGCTCGTAGCTTTCAAAGGCCTCTTTCTCAACCCGCAACTGGTCTATTTCCCTCTCCCTGGCCTTGATGGCTCCCTGGAGATTCTTGACAACTTGTTGATACATCTGAGCCGTCTGGTCTATCTCGGACGTCTCACCCTTGCCTCGCTTCTTGGTCGAGCTGGAAGCGCTGCGCGACATTTAGTCCAGTGTAAATCCCGGGACGTTTTCGATCACCTTCGGCATGGCTTCGGCCTCGGATTTCTTTTCCCGGATCCATTTTCCCTGGCTTTCGATCTTGCTCTCGATCTCGGCGATTTGCCGGCGTCGTTCCTCCGTGATGGTGGGCATGAATGGGATGGATGTACTCGGAGCCCAGGATGGATTCTACCTCTCACGTCATTCAAGGGAGTTGTCGGGATCAGCAGTTTCCGGCGAGGGGAACATGACATTGGTAATGGAATTTGGAATCGATATCTGCCCCGACATTTAATGCAACAACGTCGAGTCTTTTGATCCCCACTTGAGCGCGCATGGAACAAACAAGCGAACGACGAGCCGGGAAACAGAGAGGAGCACGAGGCGAACAGCCAAAGGTCCCGCGTTACTACGTAGGTAGCTGCCCGAAGTGCATTATTACAATTGCGAACCTGGCATTGCAGCACGATGTGGACGGGTACGGGTACTCAAGACGCTAACCAGCATCCCTCGATTGCTCATCCCATCAGTGCGTGCACAAGGACCTCCAACGAGGTCACAACGGGGACTACCATCGGGTATTAGACAGGGATCTACACCAATTATGAGTAGTCTATCATATTGCTCACTAAAAAAGTAGGATAAGACCTTAACCTGATATCATGTAATTTACCAAAGTCTTAGATAGTGCCTTAGCAGTGGGGATGAGTACGCTCTGGCAGTCCCCTCTTCCGACTCTCTTCCAGGAGGCTATCTAGGGACTTGCGAATCCCCTCCAGCCGCTCGCCCTTGCCCCAGTCTAGGATGTTGCGGACGTACTTGCGGAACTCGATGTAGTGTTCGGGATCTTGAAGCAAGAAGCTCTTGACAGTCGCCATATGGTAGTCGAGCTCGTTTTTCTTCCATGAGATATAGAGCCGCGCCTCCGTACCGGTCATGGCAATGCTAAATGAAGCGCTATCAATGGGATGGACCATGCCGCTCTCGCACTGCTTTAGACGGTGGTTAAGTTTTTCGACGAGATTGACACAGGATGCGGATCCCCCAAGGCATTGGTTCGTCGCGACCCACAAACTGCCAGCTCCAGATGAATCGTCTCCTTTAAACTGAACCATGAAAAACGGACATATGAGTGCCTGATCATTGGCCACCATCTCTCTCCCCATGGAGATCAGCTGGGCGTTCTGCTGAGGAAAGGCGTTATGCCAGTCGTATCCGTAGAGCATATCTGGCACAGGATTGCTGACTTTGAGACCAGATCCCGTGTTGGGGACGGTGCGCTTGGCCATCGGTTGTCTGTCGCTGCGTTGTAGGCTCTCCGTTCTTCGGTAAGAAGGGAAAATAGTGTCACGGAAATACTTTTCCACTTGGGTCTCTCCAGCCCCCATCCATTGCAGGGCAGCTAGATCAGAGTCCTGTCTGACATCCTCTAGCGACGGGCCAGGAGAATCACGACCCTTGCAAACGTCTTTGAGAATGCTGGCAATCTGCTCCGGGAATTCTTCATATGGGGAGCGCATATAGATGTTGTTCACAGCCAAGTTCGCAAACCGGTAACGGGGGTCCTCGACAAGCCTTCTCCGGGATGATTTTGAAGAGGGCCCAGTGACATCCGATGGGGTAGCGGATCTGCTGTCCGTATCTGCCCGTGAACAAGACCCGGTCGAAGCCGGCATTAGCGGTACCGCAAAGCCATCGGCATCGGCATCCCGTGTGTAGTCCATCGCCGGTGCTGATCTCGCGAGCCGTCTCGGGATGGGGCTGTCGTCCGCAGGCTGAAGATGGCTGTCTGACCGGCAACGTGTATCTCGGTCGGACCCAACCGATTCGAGCCACTCAAGAACAAGCCTGTGCTCTGAATTGGCCTGAGGACTTGGCTGGAAGGGATCGACGAACTTGTCGAGAAATGAGGCGTGCAGAGGCTTCGGTTTTGGGTGCTGGAGGACCGGCGTCTGCTCAAGCTATGCCATTAGCAGTTGATCCCGTGGAAGCATATGCCATCGTACCTTGTCTGCTACTTCGCCCTCAACTTTAGGTTGCTGCGCGTTCGACAATCGAGCCTTCTTCGCAGGGTTGGCAGGCGACAGGTCGATCTCGTCGAGTTGCCTCTTGGTCGACCTCGCTGGTTCGTCCTGATGGAGGCCCGCTACCACTGGAGATGGTATGGTGACAGTGTTGTTCATGATGGGAATTCTCAGAGTGCGTGAAGGAAGGAGAGAAGATTTGTATCATCGCCCAGGCTAGCCGACGGAGTTGATCGTCTCGGGCCAGGCAGTCGTGGAGGAATTGGCGTGTGGGGCGTGTCAGAATAATTGACTATGACGACGGGAAGCTACACACGGGAGGCCCGCGCGGTGGGTCGAGGTGCTGACCCCAACGCGCTCATCCGCTGGCGCGGTCTACAGGTGCACTCTCCACTCCCAGGGTTCAGTTAGGCGCCCGCGGCTACCGTGTCCGCCGTCGGATAGGCGTGAGGACTCGACAGGACAGACGAATTTAGGCCCGTGTCAAATTGATTCAAGGTGTCACAGTACAGGTCAGCTTATGCAATTATGCTTGGTTCTGCTCTTCCTGCCCTATTCGCTATCATCCACAGTGACCGTCACGACTGGCCGCGTTTCATCCTGGGGATACCTCAGTCTATTTACCGGTAAATCGACCAGAGGATGGATCGAGAGCTGGGCTCCCATCCCACCAGGACTGGACACGTCTCGGCAGAAGCCACAAGAACCTGGGCGTCAGGATGGATCATGACCAAGTTCACGAGCGAAACGGTCGGATGCTAGCCGATGCACCGGCCGATAGATGGATTCCTCACAAGCCGCCTCTCAGTCGCAGCACACGTATTGCAGCACGAGACGGCCGCTCTTCCGACAATTAAGAGCGCCCACTGTTCAGCTGGCCGGGTCCTATTCTTGAAAGCTCGGTGCAAAGATGCATGATTCGGATCTACATCTCGAAATACTGTCGTGGTATGCTGCCCGGCTCTCGGTGTACGCAAGAGTGCAGGACCCGGGCATAATTCCCGTCCATCGAGATGACAAAATGTATGTCCAAGCCAGTACAAGTATAGCAAGATAATCATCATGATGCGCAAAGCATGATATGTAGGCGGGTTTGGCTTCGTCCTGGGCTAATGACGTAGACGCGGACCACAGAGAGATGCTCCCGCTGGGATCCGCAGCAGTTGGCGCCTTGAGTGGTACTTGGAAGCGCGCGCCAACTCTATGGCTAGCGGGCGGCTATGGAGGCTCCGATGCTCGTAATGTTGAGTTCTGGACGCACAATCATCACTCGCTGATCAGGCCCCTTTCCGATATCGATGCTCGACTGCGTTTGTCCACGAAATATCAATGGAGGCCTAAGAGAGGTGTCTGTTGGGCCACCCATCATCCTTTGTTCGCTGTTGTTCAAGTCTTGTACGGACAATGGACCTCGGTGCAAAAGGCATACGTCAAGTTCAATTGTTCCCTGTTCACACCTTGTTCCGATCTGGCGAACAATGAGCTATGTGAACTGCTTTAGATACTTAAGAGTTGATGAACCGAGGGATCCATTTCGAGCTTCTTATTTGCCTCCAGAGACACAATAACTTAACTTGCATCACCCCCCAACTTGTTCACAATCACTGAAACCCTGAAACACCAAAATGGCCAGGTATCAACGCAAACGCGGCCGTAATAACGGCGGACAAAACAACAACGGAGTCCAATACAACAATGGTGGCCAAAATAACAATGGTGGCCAGTATCGCAATGGCGGCGGCAACAATAACGGCGGCGGCAACAATAACAATAACAACAACGACAACAGGAGAGGCAATAGGCAGAATAACAACTGGAGAAATAACGGCGGCAACAACGGCGGCAACAACAATGGTGGCCGATACAACAACGGCGGCCAAAAGAATAATGGTGGCCAATACAACAATGGCAACCAAAACAACAACGGTCAGAATAACAACGGCCAAAATGGTGGCAATGACCAATACATTAGCAACAGCAACAATGGCCAAAACAACGGCTATAGCAACGCTATTAGCTCTGCCAACAACAATCCTAACAATCCCAACAACGGCGGCAGCAGCGGCAGCGGCGACAATAACGGCAACGGCAACAACAACGACAACGGCAACAGTAATGGTAACAACGGTAACCACTGCTGCGTGCCGCAAGAAATATCGCAAGACCCTTTGCTGAGGCAAGTAAATGCGAAAATCTACCAACTCCTGGCAAACAACAAGAAACCTTGGCCGACAGGCTCACCACCGACGACAAGCGACGTGCTAATGGATGACACAGTACAAGCCAACACAGATTGGCAGAAAAGGATGGAAAACACCACAAACGCAGTCGCGTTGCTGAGCTCCCCTGATGGTAGGTTCATCGGCCAAGCCCTACATGGATATTTCAGACCGTGGATGTCTGTGGATGTCCAGAACGAGACGTACATGATCAAACAGCAGGACATTAGTGATCCCAAGTCGCAGGGTGTGGCCATATATACGATATACTCGCCTCATCCCATCCTCCCCAATGGGCCAACAGACCTTTGTGTCAAGGTCCAGAAAACATCCTCAACTACGGTGGAGATGACGGTGTCTTTTTCTAGTGCTAAAGGGTTCAGCTTTACCGATCTTGAAGGTCCGATGAACGAGTATCGAAAGGATCTCACCAACCCCATCGAGGGCTATAAAGTCGGAGTGCAGGTTGACGTGTCGCTAGAAGGGCTATGTCTGTCCCTGGTCATCGCACAGGTTGAAAAGGGGTGGGATCACGTCTATTCCCACATTACCCAGTGTCCCCAATGACGGATGGAGGAGGGGGGAGTTGTTGTTGTTGTTGTTGTGGTTGTTGTTGTTGCCAGGTCTGTTTGTTCTCATTTAGCTGATTTCTCTCGTCATTAAAATGCCAGCATTGCTTCAAGTTTAATCTTCGCCTTGATGATGTTTTTTACCCCTGTGTGAGGCTGAGTACGTAGCTGCGATGATGTGCCATGAAGGCATTTGCTCACAAAGAGAGGAGTGGCGAGAATGACCCCGACATGTCCCTTTCTTTGCTTGAGACTGGGAATAGTATAAATCTTAGCCATTGGTGCTGTTTCAGAGGTGGCTTTTCCCCCTTTGATTCTGGAAAGCCTTGTTTATTCTGGCGAGATGGGGTGGACATGAAGCTTGTGGCACGCTCCCTTATCCCCCCCCTCGTCTTCCGAACCCTCCAAGTCGGGGAACAATCGGAATCCACGGTTCGGCTGCCGAAACCAATCAACGATGACATCGAAGCCAAGGAGCTGTACGTCAACAGCTCCATGATGTTGTCCAAGTCTACCGGGAAGATCTATGAGCGTTGTCAGCATGTCATGCCGAGGACGAGGACTGGGGCAGTACCTTGACAAGGTCTTTTTCGGCCTCTTTAACGTAGACCAGGTGGTAATGACACTCCATGAGTAGGTTCGGGATGGAGAGACACGTCCTCTTGGGATACAGGATCGCGATGGTCCAACCGACCTGAGGCTTGGGGGTGAGGGCTTTCGAGCTCTGACCCCCTGACTGGAATACGACTGCGTAATGCCTGCGATAGCAGTCGTTGACCATGAAATGGACACGCTCGTTCTCGGTCTCGAACCACGTCTCAGTGATCCCCGCGAGAATGCCCCAAGCCTTGCGAGGCTGGTAAGTGTGGCCGTCACTGGGAAGGGTGAAGTAGTCTGGACTGGGAGGATGGCAAGATCTCCGAAGCGAGGAAAGACACGGCAGTTGGCGCAGGCCGGCCAGTCTCTCTAGAGCTAGTCGTCGAGGGCTTCAGGCTCGAGTCCCTCGGGTGCAGGGGCCAGATCCATCTTACAAAGTATGACTTGGTTTGTTTCCAAGCCCCTGAGCACCTTCCACTTGTCTTCCACTGACGGGGAGTCCTCGCCCAAGAACAAGATGCACGGCTCGAGGCCCCTCTCGGCCATGATCTTTGCTCTTGCACGATAGTGAGTGAACAGAGCAAGTTGGAAGGCGACGAGATAGAGCTTAAGGGAGAAGGGGTGGAGCACGCCCTCTTTGGCGAGCAGGTCGATGCAAGCCCGGACGGCACGGGGTCTTCAACACACGGAGCCGTTAGGGGCCTCGAGACCGTCCTCCAACAGCTCGTAAAGTTCAAA
The DNA here is from genome assembly GCA_011320165.1 of Fusarium protoensiforme. NCBI lineage: Eukaryota > Fungi > Ascomycota > Sordariomycetes > Hypocreales > Nectriaceae > Fusarium > Fusarium protoensiforme. The sequence continues at coordinate 7,400 of JAANQP010000701.1, read as the reverse complement.
TGCCAGCTGCAGTCTCCGGTCACTCTCCTTCAGGCGCTGCCTCTCGAGGGAGCACAGGCTGCAGGTGCAGGTGAAGCCGCCGAGTTTCTTCTGGCGCTTGACTCTGCTGCAGTACCTCTAGAGGTAGCAGATGGTGATCTCGTCACCCTCGGCTATGTCCTTGACGGCGTGGAGGGTGAGCTTCCCCAGGGTTGCGTTCCAGGCGTAGTGGGAGTTGCTGACGCAGGAGTGGTTGATACGGGCGGCCGTCGGGTAGAGACCGTAAGTGTCCCCCTTGGCATCACTCAAGGCGTTGCTGCAAAAGATGCTCCAGGCCGGGTGGTCGGGTTCGTACTTTGGTAGACTGGTCAAGGCGAAGAAGGTGGTCTTGTAAACTGGGTGGAGGCTGTTGACCTTGCCGAGGATCTCGTCCTTGACGGCTCGGTCATCCGTCATGGGGTTCCTGAAGAGGGGGGGTTCGGCCAGGATTCGAATGCCTCGAGGGATGGCCTTGGTTGCGATGAGGCCCTTTCCCTTCCCGGATGGCATACAGTGGAGAGTCCATGGTTGATGCTTGTGATGATGGAAGTCGAGTGGGGACAGACTTGAGCGGGGGAAGGGGAAGGATATAAAGGTGTGTCGAGCCACTGTTCACCTCAGCAGGTGGCCGACAGTGGTCAAACCATTTCCCTCAAGATATTAGGTGCAAGAGGCAGCCTGCATACTGAAGCCATTTGCTCAATATCGTTTGGTGAGGCACCACGCCACGGTATTCTCCTTCTTTGACTCAGATATCGACAACCTCACTGAGAATCTCGAGGATGGGAGAAGGAAACGCTGGAAGTCGGCTAAAACACAACAAGTCAAATAAGCAGAAATAGTAGGCTACATCTCCGTTATCAGAGTGTGTTGCTGGCCTTTGGGGATCGCCACTGCCCGTCAATGGCAACTTGGCCAGCATGTTCAAATCACGGGAGGAAGGATATCATATCAAATGCCGCTCCTCTTTTGCTTTATCTCACAGAGGGGTGAAAGGAGAACTCGCCTGCGTCCCAAGATGTCCAACACGGCATCAACGGGCGAGTTTCGGTATACTGCCTCAATCACGCCTCATGGCCAATATCCTGTCGGCGACCTGCTATTGCCAGGTACTCGGCTCCGTCACCATGCTTCGAGTAATCCCCATTCTAGCAACGACGTCTGCAAAGATCAGCATGAATTTAATCATATATACGCACTTCATCTCTACAATCATCTCTCAAAGTCGAGGATGCACTCGACACAAAGACATGACACGAGGGCGTAGGACACCACTTTTAATATTTGGCCAATGGTGTGTAGCCGAGAGTAGAAAGCTTAGGGGGTAACAGACTGATAATCCTGGCTCTCTCCTTCAACCTTGGGACTCTTTGTGGTCTTGTAGTTCAACAAAACTTGTTGGCTTCTCGAATTCGTCAGGAGGTGAGCTTGTACGGTCTGGCTCAGAACCGCTTCTGAGTGATCCACCGCCATTTTGAGGTGTGTCACTTTCGCCCGAATCACTTGCGTCATCGGAGGACCTGCAAGAGTTAGTATCCTCAGTCATGGTATCAAGTGCAAATCCTTTCTCGGGAGACTTACCAGCTCGCAGACAACAGAAAATAACGGCGATTGTAGACCTGTGCAAAGACGGGCTCAGTGTCTGGAACTGGAGAAACGTCCTCCTCTATGAGCCTGGCCGTTTGCCGATGTATAGGTAGCGTGAAAGGTGGCAGGAAGTATTTGCTGTCAGTTTCTGGCCATCGCTTCTTCAGCCAGCCATTAAAGACAGCATCCTGGGAGCGATGCGGATCGGGCACCCATTGCGAGAACTCGTTGGGACATCCTCCCCACCAGACATAGCGCGGACTGACGGGGAGGGGATATTCCTGGCGGAATGCCCGGTCTCGATAGTTTGGGCGGTTGACGCAGGTCGAGTTGTTCAGGTCGACCAAGAGCACTCTTGCTTCGTCTGTGGCCTGGCCAACAACCATGACATTTCTGGGCGAAAAGTCGCGGTGAATGACGCCGTAGTAGTTGAGTTTCGTCTCTGCCTCTGCGGCCTTTGCGAAGATTTCGAGTCGTTCCTCGGGCGGTACGGTATGGAAACCGCTGTTCGCGCCGTCCCTTTCCATGATACTCCAGAGGTCGACTCCATCCATCCACTCCAGGAGCACCAAGCGCACAGGGCGCAGCTCAGGAGTACCGAGCAAAGGCACGTGGAACGTCCAGGAGCCGTAGTACTTGGGAGTGAACTGGCCATCGACGCCTGCGGCTGCGAGATCCTCAAAGGCTGCTGCTTCACGGCTATAGTGCTCGTCTGCCACGTAGGTGACGTCGACGGGCGTGCCAAATCCTGGGTCGGCGTAGGGGTAGTAGAGGGGGTCATAGATTTTGGCGACGTAGCTGCGGTCCTTGTCATGGCCCAGATGGCAGCGCATAACCTGGGCACCGCGTCCATTCTTGCAGGTGATGCCCTCAACAACCTCGAGCATCTGCGTCTCTGCGGCATCTGGGTGTGGAGGGGTTTCGGCGAGAGGGTTGCGGAGGCACCATTCGCTCTGCGGGACCTTGGCCATCTCTTCTCGGCGGGCCCGCCGGCGTTCTGGTCCTTTGATGTATCCAGTCAGCCCAAAGGGAGGGGGAGGTGTGTGAGGCTGGATGCGAATGGTGAGACCGCTGTGGTAGGGGAATTCGGGACGTCGCGGATCGGGTAGCGGCATCCATGGACGCGGAGGCCAATCCTCCAGGGCAACCCGATTTGGCATCATTGTAGTTGATGTTGAAGTGGCGGGTTGGTCGAGGGAAGGTTGTGTAGTGCGAGAGAAGAGATGAGGATGAGCGGGTGGGGGAGAGGCGCTGGGCTGCGGCTGAGGGTAGGTGCCTCCCACACACGACGGCACAGCGCAACACCTGAATTGTTGGCCAGCGCTGCAAAACTACGAATGTTTACCATGTTTCATATAACAAAGCCATAAAGAAGATGCAAGAAAAGAAGCCCATGCATATAATAGTTATTATTTTCTCTTTTCTTATACATCATTATTGAGTACCTACCTATCTTGCCATTGGAAGTTTGCGCGGGTCCCCTAGAACTCAGTGCACGCTTGGCTGGAGAGTTTGCTTGGGTTATGAGCAGCAACAAACAGTGAATGAATGACTGTATCTAGCCCTCATACCATGATCCTCAATTAAACTCTCCCCCTCTAATCATCATGGGCATGCAAAGATGCCCGCCATCACTATTCTCGCATCCTTTGATGAAGCTCTGCCAAGAAGCCCCGATCACATCGCCTACAGCCCCAGGGCTCACATATCCGGCCCATGCACCGAGTCAGCAGATGCACCAAAGTTCGAGCTGCGCCTTCAAAACTTCTTTGCTGAGTTCGCTATTGAGCCTCTAGACCACAGCCATCTCAGAGACTCCTACCTGGCTACTTGGGAAGAGACCAGATCTCTTCGGCTCGAGGCCGATGTCAGCGATGCATCGGCCCTGCAACTGATCAACCCTGTCGACCTGGCACTCTCTGCTCACCACCCCAATCAGATATTCCAGCTCAATCAAGAGTCTTCTAATGCCATCGACGCACGTGCCCGTGCGGACAAGACCTGGCATCGGTATCTGGGTAGCAGCATCCGTCGTTTCGCTGTCCTCGACTACAAGCGGCCTGGCGTTATTCGACGTCATGAATTCAGGCGCGCTCTCTGCAGACAAGAGCACTTGGCCCAGCAACTAGCAACCGCGGACAGCATTCCCACCCTCTTTTCTGGCAACTCCAACATTCTGCTCAAGCAGGCCGTCAACTACAGCTTCCGATACGAGACGAAATACATCGCCTTCTTCGACTGGGAGTCTCTCCTTCTCATCTACCTCCAAGATGTCGAGGAGACCAATGGTGGTAAATACTGCTGTATAGAACTGGTGAGAGATAAGTCTCAGTTCCGACGGGCACTCCTGGGCTTCCTAGAGGCAGCCTACCAGTCTGAGGGGAGCTGTCACCACAGGGGCCCGCTGTACCCAACCTCTTCAGCTCGGTCCTCTCGATACTTCGCCCGCTGCGGATAAGTTGTTCTGATGACTCTCATCCTCGCCTTCACCCTCACCCTCACCCTCACCTATCATCTTCTTCGCGTTCTCTTTCTATCGTCGGTCTCTTCTTCTTCTTCCTCCTCCTCTTGTTCCCTTTCCACTTTGGAGCCGACATTCACCATGGGCGTGTAAGTCAGCCAGTTTTCCTACCAATAAAGCATCTGTATAGAATGAAATGGAGGCTCTGGCCTTATGATGAGATTTGTCTCGATCATAGACGTGGATTCCCGGGCGGCGGATTGTGGCTAAGATCAAGGTGTAGAGCGTGCTTGTGGTTTTGGAGGGATATCACGCGTGCGCGGACGAAATGTATTACGACGCACTGTTGTTGACAGCAATCATTGGTGTGGGAATGCTAAATTGCGTGAGCGCTTGCTGATTGTGGTGAGATTGCCTTGACATGAAGATATTTATACCTCTTCGACCCCCGCTCTCTCAGCTCAGGCAGCACAAGCTGATACAATCGTTGCGATATCGCCTGGATATATTCAGCACTTTGATAGCCAGGTTATTCGTGTCGATCTGAAGACCAGAGGTTCCTCCCAGGTGTCTAACCCCCACGAAAAAGCTTGCTACGTTCCACATGCCTGAGCCAACTTGGGAAAGCAACACATCTGTCAAGGTAGCTTGCCACCGCATCGCTATCGTCAAGGCAGGGGAAAACCTTGCCAATTGAGTCTCCGAGTGTTGAATCCTTTGGGCGGTAAAATGCAAAACCTAGGCCGGTTGAACAGGCAAGGGACCGGACATGCAGGTCGCGAGACAAAGGATCCATGAGGGAATGGAACTCGGCAACACGGCACCTCACGCAACGAACGAAGGGGAATTGTTCTAGTCAAAGGCGGACGGAAGTGAAGAAGCCGAGGTGGCATCATGTGGGATCTCGGAAGTCGTTTCCTGTGGTGCTGGAGAGATGCGATTGGTAGTTGGGCCGCGGAAGGAAAGGCAACTGAGGAAAGGAAGCTGGAACGTTGTCAGTACCAACTTGCGGTGAGAGACACTTGAACAAGTTGAGTTATCGTCTTGTTCAAGGCTCCATCCGAGAGTCTCCATAGTTCCAGCAGTTCGACCAGCAAAGAGCGCAGTCAAGGTGGAACACCTCTTTGTGACAGCACCTGAAGTCACAACACAGGCCTCCAAAGCTGAACATTGACTCAACCCTAGAGTTTCGCATAAAAGAGAACTCGAGTGCCTTTTCTGCCCTAGAGATCTACCGAACCAGTGGGCAACACGGGGTTAAAGGGTTTGAGCCATATCGCTGGTGAAACCGGCCCGAGTCCGTGTCCTTAAGGGGGTTGACAAATATAGAAGCGCAAGCGGGCCAAGAAAGAGGCGACCTTGATGATCATCTTGAGAGGTTAGCCCTGGAAGGCGCTCGCATGCCCAAAGCGAAGGCCCGTGAATCTATCTCTGCCCACGGTGGAACTCTCATGATCCATGACCCCTGTGGGATGAGGCCAGGATGAATAAGTGGTAGAAACGAAATCCACCACTCAGCTGGGCACGGACAAGGACAAATGGAAGATTCCACACTTCACTGCCACCTCCTAGGGGTCCCAAAGGAGAAAAAGGAAGCGGCGTGCTTCAGGTGTCCAGCGCCCGATGTAGCATCTCCTCCGCCCATGGACCAACAGAGGAAGGCACCGGAACCCAGCTGCAGGTACCCGGACCTGGCCGACTAGCAGGCACAAGGCTGGGAGACTGGGCCATGGTCGGCCGCAAGAGTTGTTCATAGGCCATGGTCCGGTTCCCCTGTCGGGGGATGCTAGGTACGGCATCTCGCCACGGCCATGTCCCGGGCAGTCAAGACCCACGAGGGGTTCGGCAAACGCAGACGGAAAAACATGGCACCAACATCCAAGGAGAAATAATTTGACCGACATGGCGTTGGTTGAGTCGAGTCAAGCTGGCTCGCTGAAATCCTTCCGTAGTTGTGCAGCCTTGGCCATGGGAAAGCCGGCAACCAACTTGTCGGACATTTTTGTGCATGAAACGGCCAGACAACCACCAAAGAAGACGCTTCTGGGCCGACGATCAGTGGGGAAGGCTGAAGCAAGGGAACCTGGCACGAGAAAAGGAGGAATCGGAGGCCTGGAAGTCGATCGACCAGGAGGGTTGGTTAATCAATCGCCCAAGGGTCTGGCGATGAACGTGCCACAGGACCTGTCAAGAGGGGGGAAATCGATGCCTGTATCCCAAGGCTACCTACCTGTGAGTGAACCAACATACGGGACGCAAATCTTGAAAAACGTACGACGAGGTTTGATTGCAAATGTGCACTGAGCAGCAGATTGAGGCCCGCTCTGCAACACGAAGCAACACAAAAGTGCATCGAATTGACTCGTAGTCTCGACGTAGGGACGTTGCTTCACCGTTCAAAAGTAAAAAGAGGGTCGCAACTTGGGTGGAGGACAGCGGCCGATAGGTAACACGGCCGTGACTGATCAAATCGCGGGTTTCAGCAAAAGCCGACATCACCGCAACTCGAAACGCGACAGAGCCAGAAAAAGAAGACACTGGGGAGGACCCTTGCTTCCCTGGCTAGTGTCGCCTGGGATGAGATGGATTCCCTCGGGCGGTCCAAGAAAACTAAAACTCCCCGGTCATGAACATCTCTGCCAGGGGTAGCACATCCCATCATGGCTCGAGCAGAGCAGAACGACCCCTGATAGGAAATACGACAAACCCCGGAAGCGGCGGGAATGGCAACGTTCCGTCCGTGACTGACATGTTTCTCCGTCTCAGACCGTCTCAGAGACTCCAGCCATGACAGCACTTGGGCCAATTCGCAGCACCGTCCAACAAGTGGGGGGATCATGTGCTTCTAGAAGCGATTTCAAGACCAGGCTCGTCTTGGGCGACGCAAGAGGCGCAAAATGGGTCCGACGGCGCGCGGAAACTACGGCGAACCACCGTTGACGGACGAGCTACCTATTCTTGTTGACTAGGTAGACACACCTGAGCACTAACCGCCCATTCGCATCCCCACCAGCTTGGCTCTCTCTGGCAGTGAAATCTCTCAGCCATTACTACGCAGGTAGCTCTTTCTCTAACCATGAGAGCTCCACGTGATAGTTTATATTTGATTGGTGGCCAGATTTCTGGTTAAAAGCGGGGCGAGCCTCGAAGTACCTTTCGAATTGACCTCGCATCTTCCATTTCAATACCTGGGCTTTAACTAGCCGCTCCAGGACCTTTATAAGCTACCTACCTATGCGGGCAAAGGGTTATGTTAAATAGAGCCTTATAAAGTAATAGCTTATATATTATATTTTATTTTAAAGAAAAAAGTAATATTTATACTAGACTTTAT
>JAANQP010000700.1:0-11907 GCA_011320165.1 Fusarium protoensiforme | reverse complement strand
GGCAAGGGACCTTGCTCTCTCTCTCTCTATTGTCTCTGTGGTTTTTTCTCTCATTCTGTGAGAAACCTTTCCCCTTGTCTTGATGATCCGGCCCGGCCGATGGTCTCTTTTCTTACGTTCTCGAGACCATCGATCCCGTGGGCCTTGACGACATGGGGGTGTGGGCGGAGAGGCAACGCCGAGCTTCAATGGTACCTTTTCGGAGCTGGGGCGGAGAGAGGCCGGATTCCATCTCCGTATGCTCCGGCGATCGCCCGTACTGCCGACGCTGTAAAACAACGAACGGCTCAAAAGGAAGAATACTCAGAAAAAAATCCCTTCATCTCGCATAGAGGACACTCTCTGTCTCTCGCATCTACGCGAATCTATGGCACCATCGTCCAGGGCCAACGTGGCAACCGACCCTAACCCATCACCAGCATATCCCCTCCCTCTGGTCCCCCATAGATAGCATGATGACATACGATACCCGACGCAAGGATTTTTTTTGGACAAAACGCTTGGGCCGGACGGCGACGTGTGATGGGCGGTGACGTTATATCCGGCTGGCCCTATGCCCCCCGCCCCCCCGAGGAGAAAGACGGAGTGAGCTCGGGGAGTCGTTGCAGCAGGTCCCGGGGTCTCCGGGTTGCGGGATGACTTGCTTGCCTCGGAGCTGAAAAAAGAGCTTACCCTGGAATGGAGGGACATCATTTGACCCCCCATGACGCCAGGACGTATTTCCCCTTGAGGATAACAACTGTCGTCACAGGTCGGAAATCTGTGTCGCCGATCTACTGTACCGGGTTTCCCTCCAATCTTTTTTTTTTCCCCAATGTGACTCAATCTCGCACGAGGACACACACATATGGACATGAGACCCCGTTGTGATACCCCGGGCAGGGCAATTGAGGGGAGCTGTAGGAGCTTGTAGCCGAAGTCGGGGACCAACAAGCTCCCAAGAGTTTGTCATGAGCTGGAGGTCTTTTGGTAAGCAGCGTCATGGCCTTTTCCGAGGAAGAGGCTGCAAATCTTCTGCTATTCACAATAGGTAAGGTTTACCATATTTTATTTATACGTTGCAGAAGGGATGGTTCGGTCGTCCTCTTGATGTTCGTAGTGGGAGCATAGCTCTCACCTGATCAACTCGTACGGTGTTTCGTCCAACACTTTCCATACTAGATGATACTATAGCATTGCTAGCGGCAATTCCTCATGTTGGTCACATATGGTGTGAAATAAATAACAGAAGGTAGTTATCTCATTCGGCATGCAAATTTTGGGACGCTTGTCTTTAATGCTGGTCTTGAGTTATCATGGGTTGTTTCCTTTTACAGCCGGTACATACCCTGAACATGGACAACCTCAATTATGCCTATGGGTATAGACGCGTCAAAGCCAACGCAGCAACACTGTATTAACAAAATTAGTGATGAAATATAATTCTAGCTGGAATTAGCTTTAAACATACATACTTCGCAGCGACGCATTCTGCTGCACTGACTCCCTATGAACCTATCATGACATGACACCATGACATCCAGTATGCTGGCGACAGTAACAGATCGCCCAGCTATATTACAATATACCAGGTTTGTCGAGATCCCCTTACCACTATCCCGCCGTAGGTCGACCTATCGGCATTGTCAACCTCGGGCCTTACATCCTCGGCGGAGAGCTCATGTCGACTCGAAAGGCGCACTCGGCGCGCCTTTTGTACCCCACCTCGAACCGTCACCCCCGCAGCTACTTCCTGTAGCTAGCTCTACACCGGAGACCTCAACGATATAAACTTACCTCGCTACGTCTTGAACCAAACTCTTTCCCAATGGCATCGCGTCTTCGAGTCTCGCCAGCTTCCCTTTCTCGATTCAGAGTAACGCCTCGTCTCACTACTATTCGCACCATGCAGTCCGTCTCGGTGCCCCCCGGCAAGTTTGAGTTCCTGGTCGTCGTCCCGGACAAGCCTGGCGTTCGCGAGAAGAGGCTCGAAGTCAGACAGTGAGCATTCAATTGGCTGCGATTTGCACACACACTCATATCTGTAGTATTCACTTTAGCAACATGCAGCCCAATGTCGAGAACGGAAGCTGGAAGACGGGAGGCATGTTACCTCGTTCTCAGGTATCTCGCACAGTAAGCTAACTATGTCGCAAGGTGCCCTTCTGAACAGCGTCCCCAAGGATGACAGCCCTGAAAGCCTCGACTTCATGGGCAGCACCCTCGTCTGCGTGGCCAAGTCGGTCGAAGAGGTGCGCGAGCAGCTGAGCAAGGACATCTATGCTACCTCGGGCGTGTGGGATATGGACAAGGTGAGAACATCCTGCAAACAAATAACCATGTGCCTCTACTAACCTACCAAATAGATTCAGATCTACCCTTTCCGCGCTGCCTTTAGACAGCCTTGATCCCTGGCACACACTCTGGTGACGAGATGGACAAACGTAATAACACAAACAACTGAAATTCTGCATTGCTCACTACCTGGATGTCTCCGTTTTCCCATCCGCCCATTGCTGGAGGCCCCCATCTTCGAGTGATCCGTCCGTTCCTTGTTCTCAGCCTTGTCCAAGCCCCGTGCCTACCTAGTTCCATATCCATATCCCTATAATCAAGTCCTATTAGAAGCTCAGTAAAGCAAGCCCAAGCAACCACCAAAACACCTCGAGATCCATCCGACCTGGAACGTTCCAATTAAAGTAGAAATAAACGCCACGATACACCAGACAGCCCATTAGCCGCTTTTCACTCGGCCTTGCTCTCCTCCACTTCCTTGGCCTCGACATGTCCATCTGCCTTTCCGTTGCCGTTCTCTGCTGCTTCCTCCGCCGCAACTCTGAGTTCGTAGTTGAGATCGAAGCATTCAGCAAGGAGCTCACTGACGCTCCCTTGCCCCTCGGGAACGTCGCCGTTCACCACAAACTTGCCGTCCACTTTCATGTTGTCGAGCGAGTTGAGCTGCTTAGCGTTAGATGAAACGCATTGCCAAGTAAAAACACGGCACACTTACCTTCATGCTGTACGGGTAGAGCTCTCGTACAGACGAAACACCACCGTTCTTCTTCACCTCAATCAGGCAGCGCTTCAACGTCTGCAGCTGGTTGTACACGGGTAGCAGCGCCTCCGATACCGGCTCTGACGCCAGCATGAACGAGTAAATGTACGCATACGACCGTCGGATCAAGTACAGCAGGGTTCGCTGAGTCCAGAGGTCAGCGGTACGCCCCCGATCGTCCAGCCAGTTTCCAGCGTCTCGGCTTTCGTCAATCTTGTCAAGCTGTCGTTGGAAGTCGTACAGGTCTGTTTCGCGAAGAGACCATGCTTGTGTCAGGGAGAGCTTCTCGAGGTTGTTGCGAATCTGAAGCAACTCGTTGTAGATTGGTCGCCATTGATCGGCGACTTCTCCTTGCCTTCTCCGAGTTAGCACACGCCTTGTTCAACTACAGGTAATCCAACTTACCGCTCAAGCACGAGGTCTGACCACCGGAGGCAGCGGTTGTAAAGCTCTCGGACTTCCTCGCCACCCTCCACCAAAGAACCATCCTCTGCTGTGAACTTGCCACCGTTGTGGCTCTCGCCAATCTCCAAGATCTGGTTTCGTAGCTTCTTAACCTCGTTACTCGAGAACTGCACATTGTTAGTCTGGCTCTCAGATGTGCAACAGCTTCCCTACCTTGGACTTGGTGTTTGCCAGAGAAATGGACCGCAGAATCGAGACTAGCTTCTCGTGTGTCTCCCAAAGGGGCTGGGGAACTCGTTCTAGTCTCTTCTGAAGCTTCTCGAGGGTGCTGTTGCAAAGCTTGACTCGGTTGCTGAGCAGTGTGAGCATGTAGGGAGGGTGTCTCTTGTCGGGAGATTCGTCATTCGCGGCATCGCGAATGCTGTTGCACAAGCCCTCCAGCGTTGACTTGATGCTGCCAAGGTCCTTGGCGGAGTACACATCGGACTCAACCAGGTGATCGAGCAGTCGCTTGATGGTCGAAGTCAAAGCGTAAGTCGCAGGCGCTTCATTGTTTCGTCCGATCGTGAGATAGAAGAGCGATAGCAATTGGAAGCAGCTTTCAAGGACCTTATCCACTGCGGCGGAATTGTCAGCTTAATCGCATGCATCGTAGCTCGTAGACACATACACCTGTTCTCGTCCCTGTCGCCTGTCTCGGCACGGACGACGGTCAGTTCCTTGACCTGGTCCATGGTTTGATCAAACAGAGGCATGACGTCCTGTGTTCGGATGTAGTTTGTTCTATCCTGCTTGAGGAGTAGCAAGTGATCGCGGGTCATGGTCAGTTTGTCGAGAATGGCGCGCTCCCGGGGGTCCCGTGGCAAGGGGATTGCTGGCGTGTCCATGATGACGGATGTCGGGTTCAAGCTTCCTTGATGTATCGAGGGTAAGCTTCTTCGAATGAGAGACAAGTCTTGATCAAATTCGTTGATATCAAGCTTGGATAAGCTGTTTTTGTTTTGCGCAGGTTCTCCGAGCTTCCGTGGAGTGACGAAAGGCGATGAGAGTGGCGGCGGGGTCAGGTTTAGATAGGAAGATCAGAGTCGGGCCTCAGTGGGGGAGGTCGCGATGGGCTAGGTCGTCGTAGCTTGACTTTGCTTCGCTTCGAGCAAAGAGGAACGAGGGCCCAGAGGCGGAAATTCGGGGGATCGGGAAGAGCTGGAAGAAGGACGAAAAGTGTCGGCGACTAAGACTTGAGAGCTGCGAGTCCTTGGGGGAGTCAATCGCAGCGTTTTTACGTACGAAAGTCTGAATGTCACGCTTGTTTGCCAGGGATGTTGTCACTTAAAAGAAGAGGCCCCCTCCATGCGCTGCACTACGGCACTGAGCCCGAACCTGCGATAATGGATAACGGTGGGGCCCTGTTTGGATCCAGTCAAGGTGGGGTACATGCCGCAAGGCAGAGCGGGTCGCTTGTCAGAGGCTCTGATTGGCTCGTTAGGCTATGCCCAATCGCCCACCGGCACGGAAGGCACGGAGCTCGGATAATCTATTGAGCCCTCCATTTTAGGTCTTGAAGCCCTCCAACCCGAGAATTTCGACCAGGGTAATTTTCTGTGGTAAGCACTCCGGTTAGTGATATTCGACCTCAAACCACAATCGAACTCGACTTCGTGCAGACTCACCAATCTCCCACCTGCATCGACAGAACTCATTCACAATGTCTCACGCCGAGCTCGCTTCGTCCTACGCGGCCCTGATCCTCGCCGACGACGGCGTTGAGATCACCGTACGTCCCGTCCCCTTTGCCGCCGTCAAAATCCAATATGCCCCGCGGTCTCGAAATTGTGTGCGCGGGTGAAGGCTAACTCGTCATCGCGACACCACAGGCCGACAAGCTCCAGACCCTCATCAAGGCCGCCAAGGTCGAGGAGGTCGAGCCCATCTGGACCTCCATCTTCGCCAAGGTACGAACCGATCGCGACTGCGCCGTCATCGAGAATTGGATTTTCTAACCAATGATTTTTTTTTGTGCGAATAGGCTCTTGAGGGCAAGGATGTCAAGGACCTCCTCGTGAACGTCGGCTCCGGTGGTGGTGCCGCCGCTGCCTCTGGCGGTGCTGCTGCCGCTGGTGGCGATGCCGCCGATGCTCCCGTTGAGGAGGAGAAGGAGGAGGGTACGTTTCAACCCCTCGCATTGTCTTTGTGCCGGGTCGCGGATTGCTAACAACTACTGCAGAGGCTGAGGAGTCTGACGAGGACATGGGTTTCGGTCTCTTCGACTAAAGAGTCACGCCGCTACGACTGTTTCCTTGTTTTTCGCACTTCGACTGCATGGCTTCGGGGTTTCCAATCGATCGATCATACAGGATGGAGAGAGGGCACTATATCCTGCGCCCTGGACAGAGTAGCTTCCTTCATACGAATCTATGATGAATGCGCTCAACGGAGTTTACGCGGAGGGAGAATTGGTCAATTCAACGGCTCTGAAAAAAGAAAGGTCCCGCCATGGGTGGTTTGAGTTCAACATGGGTCCCTGGATGTGACAAGTGCTGGTGAAAGTGTGAATTGGACGGAGTCTCTGTGCTCCTCTTCTGCCCTCTACCTAACTGGCATATTTTCTCCGTAGTCTCGATCTTGCCCCCTCTCGCCCGTCATACCCAACCAACGCCGCGCAATGCAACCTTCAATTACGCCCACACAAGCTCGAATTTATTTCACAATCAACACGGAAGAGGGAACCAATCCCGCTTCTTTGAGGGTCTTGGACATGTCGACGTCGCCCTGGAAGGTCTGTCTCGGAAACGTAGTCGTGAAGCTGGTCACGGCGTTGCCAGTCTCGCTCTCGAGCTGCTGTGCCAGCTCAAACAGGGTCGTCTCAGCAGGGAGCGTCTTGGTGATGTTTCCCCCGCCGGTCTGTAACCGAAGCCGGGCCTCGTTGTGGTTGGCCTTTGGCTTGGGAGCAGCGGCCGCAGCGGCACCGCCGGCAGGAGTAGCGACGGCCTCGGCCTGGGGAGCTCGTCCTTCGCGGGCAGCCTTGGCCTCCTCGGCCTTGCGGCGACGCTCGGCCTTGTCGGCTTCGATCTTGGCCTTGATGCGCTTCTTGGCCTCCATGTCTTCGAGCTTCTCCTGGCGTTTCTTGGCGGCTTCCTTGATCTGCTGCTTGCGGGCGAGCTCCTCCTTGGCCTCCTGGGTCTCCCTGGTAGACTTTTGGCGGATTTTCTAGGATAATTAGACAAGACTTGATTCTTTGAGATGGGAACGTACCTCGTTGAGCTTCTGCTCCTCCTTGTCCTGCATAGCCTGGGTAGCCTTCTTGGCCTGGAGGCGCTCACGGAGCTCCTCGAGCTTGGCCTTCTTCTCGTCCTCGGTCAAGGCGGCAATCTCCTCCGTCGACTCTGAGAAGTCGGTATGCTCACTAAAATCACATTAGCTGTGTCAGTCTAGAGAGTAAGAAGAAAGCTAGCCTACGTCTTGGTCGCGTGATAGCTTGCCAGATCATGGTTTTTGAAGCGCTTGCCGCACTCATTGCAGACCAGAGACTTGGCCTTGCCCGTCTCAAGTTCCGCAATCCTGGCCTCGGTGTCATCGTCCTCATCCTCCCCCTTGTCGTCCGAGGCGGCAGCCTTGATCTCCTCGAGGGGCTTGTCCTGGTTGTCCTCGAGCCACTGGAGAGCTCCCTGGACTAAGGCGGGGGTCAACAGACGTGTTTACAAATGGAAATGGGGGCAACCTACGGCCGCCGGACTTTTTGACTGCGAGCTCGGCGCGCTCCTTATCAAAGCCCATGTCGAGCAGGGTGTCGAGATCGGAAGGCATGTTGGCGGTGAGTGGTGGTGTAAGGTGTGAGTTTGTCGATGGTGGGGTTGAGCGTCTGAGGTGAGGGGCTACATATGATGTGAGGTGAGGATGATCGAAGGGTTAAATAAGCTGGGTAGGAGTTGCCTCTGGTGAATAAAAGGCAAATTAACGCTCCTGGATATTCACCGAGCCGAATTGAAGTGGCTGTAGGCAACCAAAAGTGAATTTGATGGTTGTGGTGGTTCTTAGTTCACAGGTTGAGCTTGGGCTGACAGCTCTCAAGAGACGTCATTCAGCCGCTGCCTCAGTGACGTGCCTGCCTTCCGCCGGGTTTACTACGGCTAACGCTAGACCCTTCGAGTAGAGGTGCTCCTTTGTTTAAACTCGTGATTCTTTGTTCTTGGAGTCGAGAGACTATTTGTTGCATACATGCATGCATACGCTCTTTTCTCCAATTATTATAGACTCTTTCTTCTGTCCTTTTGTCTCTTGGTCATGTCTTCGTCTCTTCACCTGCGTACGCCATGACTCTACCTCCTTGGCTTAAGACTATTAAACGTCGTTTGGTGTGTTCCCTCACCCACGATGCAGTGCTACAGCTGGGACTTGGGCTAAGTCTCATAGACCGGCGATCTCGAGAGTTCCGAAGCAGTTCAATCAACGGACTCGGAGGTTTCAGATGGCCGTCCTCCTCCTCCCCGGGAGCTGCTCGCCCATCGAACACACTATGAGCTACCCCTCCTCAATCGTCGGGTAGATGCTGCCGATGACTCTCCTATTTCTGCTTTATATCGCATATATGAGCATCTCATTCTCGATCAGCACCTCGAGATTCGCAATGAGATTGAGGCGTTTTGGTATCACCAAGACTGGGCTGTAGTTGACATTCCAGATCCCTGCGACCCTGATCCGGAAAGATATGCTTGTCTGGCTTGTATCCCGGCGCTTCTCTGTCTAGCTTTCAATCGAAGGATAGAAATGGGACTACCAAGAGAAGCCCCTCCCATATTCAACCATGACATGCTCGACGAGTGGAGAGCGCAGGAGCCCAAGTTTGAGAGGGTGCCTGCCTGGACAGACAAGGTGCCTCGAATCGAGGAAACGCTGGTGATACCTCACTGGGACAATAATGAACGAAAGTTTGTTCCACTGGTAGGTTTCGACTGTGGTGAAGCATCAAAGGAGTTTGCCGACAAAAACATTCTTGTCTGGCACCCACATGTTCACTTTGCGTGACGGTTACAGCATTTTACAGGAATGGAAATAAACATTATTAATTGGGTAGGTAATAAGGGATAATTCTAGGGTATCTTTTCGGGATCATCCATTCGTAAAATCGTACACTGACTCTCCTTAGGTCGAGCTTGCTCCCCCATCAGTTCCAGACGATGGGCCTATATTTATAGCTCTGGAAGTATTTCTCGTCCAGCTGCTTTAGGATCTCCCGTCGCACGTCATGGTTATACCACCGGCACCAGTCGTACAGTTCCCGGGACTTGACATAGGTCTCGTTGGTGAGGGTGAGGTTTTGATGGAGATAGACGACGGCGTCATCCATGTCATATGATCGAGGGTTGATTTCGCAGAGGCGGTTGAGCTTGCTGCAGAGGGCATATGTCCAGGGGGCGGCATAGACTTTCAAGCCGCCATTGGCCCCTCGTCTCTCAAAGACGACGGCATTTTGTCGCTTGGCCTCCCACACGAGGGAAGTTTGAACATCCCTCGCCATGAAGAGCTGTGTGGAGTTGTTGAACCACTCCTCACCGAGGCGTCCTTCGGCCTGGCGGTTGGCGAACTTGGCGGCATTATGGAGGGACATGTATTCTTTTGAGGCTGGATCCTCGAGGAAAAAGTCGACATCATGTGTTGATTCCCTTGAGCCGAGGTAGACTGTGTTGACGGCACCACCAACGACGACGACGTTTGTTTCGACACCGCACTTGTCAAGGTACTCGGCCATGTGCTCGAAGGCGTCGATGATTTGTTTTCGGTTCAGGCTCGAAGCCTCGTACTGGATGGGACGTCCAGTCTCGTCACGAAACATTGGGGGGATCATGACGGGGCCACCCATGGGATCGGAGATGGTGACGGGGCGGATGGGACGAGACTCCATCTCGCGCTCATATCGAGAATGACTGCAGCCCATGATGACGAGGGCTGGACAAGTAGCGATGATTGAACGGGACGCTGGGATAGAGCCGAAGACAGGACGGGGTAATTAATACACACAAGAATGGGGTTGTGGGTGGTCGTATAGACATCTAAAAGCGTCTACTTCAACCCACCTGACCCGAGCGATCGGGTTCGTATTAAATACACGGATCTGCATTTACGAAGTAGTTGCATGTCCTTTGACCCTAGGGCCGTTGTTCTGCAAGTTCTGGGCTCAGCCGCACAGGACTTGAAGGGCCAGGAAGCCTTGGCTGAAGGGTGGCACCGCCTCGCGTGGGCAGAATACGAGGGTTTGTCCTGCATATGGCGCCGTTCTGTTCAGGGCTGGGCTGCTTATCCACACAAAAGCGAGCGCAGGACTACAGCGCTTAGCTCACTGTTGTTCATGAACGGGGACGCTTTTTTTAGTCTAGGAATGTGCTGATGCCTTGTCCGCGTGAATCGTTTTAATTTATTTATTAGTCTCGGTAGGACTCGAGACGGTCATTAAGTCTGGTCTACCGCTGACCGTGTCTCGTTCGTGTCTCGTCGGCATCTCCAGAATCCGACAACTACACCGTCACCAGACATGGACGGATACTGGATATAAATAAATGGCGACGCACTACCCGTATCGACCTACACCATGGCAGAGATTCCGCCGCGACCCGTCGACACAGCTGGCCCTCTGGCTGCAGAGCCGCCGCCGGCACACTAGAACGCCAGGGGATGCAGCAGCAGGCTCTTCTTCCTCCTCCCCCATCAGCGTCGTCTGCGTGTCAGACACACACTGCGCTCAGCCCGAGGTCCCCGACGGAGATGTCCTCCTGCATGCCGGCGATCTGACAAACCGGGGAAGCTTCGAGGAGCTCCAGGAACAGCTGGACTGGCTCAACACCATGCCGCACCGGTACAAGGTTGTCATCGGCGGGAACCACGACAAGCTGCTGGATGCAGAGTACGTGAGGCAGTTTCCCGACCGCATCTGCGAGGGCGAGGGCACGTCGCGCAGCGATCTAGACTGGGGGGACATCATCTACTTGCACAATTCGTCTACGACGCTACGGTTCGCCAACGGTCGCAGGCTCAAGGTGTACGGCTCGCCCTTGACCGAGTTGTGCGGGACCTGGGCGTTTCAATACCCTCCGATCCGTCAGGTCTGGGCGGATGCCGTGCCGGACGATGCAGACATCCTCCTCACACATGGACCACCGAGGGGTCACCTCGATAACGGGGGCAAGGGATGCCCTCAACTACTGAGGGAGGTATGCCGCGTACGGCCCCGGCTTGTAGTCTTCGGACACATCCACGCCGGAGCAGGGTTGGAAGAGATGGCCTATAGCGGCGCCGACGGAGCGTACCACTGTGTCATGACGGGAGAAGGCGGGCTGCTGGCGGTGGCCCTGATGGCGCTCTGGGTATTGGTCGAGTGCATCTGGCCAAGACGAGGCACGGAGCACACGACGACGCTGGTGAACGCGGCCGTGGTGGGCGGTCAAAAGAGTGAGCTGGCGGTCAGAGTAGTTGACATGTGAGCTTGTGGCCACGCTCAGCGGTACGTCTGCACGAACATGAATCAATCATGGCTCATGGCCGTTGCTGAGTGCCCGGGTAAGAGATAGGGAGAAAAAGGTCAGTGAGTGATGTAGAGTAGATGCCATGATTGTCTGGTAGAAGCCTTGACCGTGAACAAGACAAAACAGTCACGACTGTCTTTTTGTCGTCTGTGAAGCATAGAATATACCTTGTTAATACTACGTCTTTGCCTGCTTATCAATGCACACATGTCGTGATGGCCAGGTCCGTCCCAGAGGCAAGGAACCGGCTGGCGGGCAGTTCCTTGTTCCACTGCACCCAAGTCCCTTGTGGCCCGTGCGCCCTGTAGCAACCAACTGGGAAAAGGGCAAGCTGGCTCTAGGGAAGCCTTCAGAAGCAGCAATTACGTCGTAGCAGCGATCCGACGCCATAACCCCATCCTTTCTTCTTCACCTCCATATTAATCTGCCTGCAATTTTCGTCCGTCCGCCCCCTTCACGCGACAGCCTTAGTCACGATAACGGTCATCGACTTCATCTCTGCATCATCGTCGCCCGTTCCGAGTCCTCACGCACGCATCCGCCCCTGGTTGCCACGTTTCCTCTTGTTTTACCGCCGAATCGAGGCCTCGAGCGCATCTCGCGACACCCCAACAACATCAACCAAAGTCCCCCGAGACGAAACTGAGCCACCATGTCGGTCGATATCGAGCCGTTCGAGCTTTCCTTTAGACGTTCGTCATCTGCGACGCCCGATACCGTCATCGTCGGGGATTGACATTGACATGGATGCCAGGTCCTTTCACGTCTGAGGTTGCGCAGACCCTCACCCTCAAGAACCCGAACTCGACTCCTGTCGCTTTCAAGGTAACTCAAGTTGCGCCTCCGATGCTGCGACTTTTGCTGACCCATTCTTAGGTCAAGACTACCGCCCCCAAACAGTACGCCTCCCCCCGCCCCCACCCCCCGGATCCGACACCTCAATGCTGCTGAATAGAT
>JAANQP010000699.1:0-22934 GCA_011320165.1 Fusarium protoensiforme | reverse complement strand
CTGACAGCGCATAGTTCTTGGCAGATATTTACGTAGAGGAACTTTAGCCCGGACACTTATCGTCCGAAGCTCCAAATAAGGAAAGCATGCCCTGAAACCACCAATTACATCTATTACCAAGACAAACTGCGCAATGACGGCGGGAAATATCGCACCAATGAGACATGCCCAGTCATTCTGTTTCACTATCCCGGTTGAGCTTGCTTGTAGGATCATAATTAAGCCTAAATGCACATGGTAGTCTATATAACCCCTCTCAGATGACATTGTTCACGTTTCTAACCTCCAAAGCCGTCAACAGTCATTTTTTGTTTATAAACTCTACCAAAATGCTTGCCAACATTGCTATCACTCTTGTGGCCACGATAACTCCTGTCCTTGCATGCAAGGGATACGAAGGTGGTCTCCCTACACCCACCTCGACTAAAGAGATCTCGGCACCCATCTACGTCAAGAATGGCGAAGTCTTTGATGCTGGCTGGGCCAAGTATGACCGAAACCCTACCTCTTGCAATGGACAAGTCGAGGGTGGTGAGAAGGACACTGCTTTTGTTGTTGAGAAGGGCGGCACGCTGAGGAACGTCATCATCGGCAAGACTGTTGGAGAAGGTGTCTATTGCAAGGGTGGTGGCTGCAATCTTGAGTTCGTCTGGTTTGAGGACGTCTGCGAGGATGCCATATCTATCGTAAGTGACATTTCAAATGGTTCAATCAAGAATGGTGAGATTGATTGAACCTCCAGAAAGAAGATAGGGTCGGAGATGTCACCAACATTATTGGTGGCGGTGCCTACCATGCTAGCGACAAGATCATCCAGCACAACGGATGTGGAAAGGTCAACGTACGTATATACACAAATCACCAGTCCAAGGACTCGTTTCAATGAGCCTAATGATTATGCAGATCATCAACTTCTATGCTGAGGATTATGGCAAAGTCTACCGTTCTTGCGGCACTGTAAGTGATGCTTTTTTGTTATACCTACGTGAAAGGTCACTAATCTCAAGTAGTGCGAGAAATGTGCCCGTGAGGTCTACATTGAGGGTGTCACTGCCCGCAAGGGTGGTGAGGTTGCAGGAATCACAAAGGCCAACGGTGACAAGGCTACGCTTGTCAATGTCTGCACTGACGCCAAGACTCCCTGCCAGAACTACAGCGGTCCTGGAAAGAAGGATGGCCCCTGCTAAACTCATACTCAACGATTAAGAGGGAAAATCCCGTTTCGTATGCGTATATGACTTGTATGGTTTCGTATCAGACTGTCCTATCGTCGCAGAATGAGACTAGACTGCTGCACAGCGCTCACTGGTGTATCTTAGTCCCTTCTTTGCAGACACGTGGTTTTCAGAGCGTTTGACACTAATGATGAAACTTCTTCACTAAGATGGAACCACACGACTACGAGGGTTTTGACAATAAACCGGGACTTTTGGAAGAGGGGTTTACACGCGGCAGGGCAGAAGATTCTTCATGAGATCTTATTACTTCTGCAGCGACAGGCACCAATTTTGTACCAAATACTGGTGTAGAACGAATCGCCATCGACGCTCAACAATCTATTTTACTCAAGTTCATCCTAAACTATATCAATTTATCTTTACACTTGACCCGGGAGCATATTCATTTATGCAACGATGGCTATGAAAGTCAATCTACAGGCGTAACAAAAGGATCAACCACCGCCTTGCTCGGGACTCTAACCACCCCGGATAATTGAGTACTCGCACTGCCTGTATATCCACTGGCACGGCTTGATGTTGTCCCTTTGACGTAACTAAAAGCGCGGGACTCTGTAGCAAGGTTGAAGTAAGGTCGAAGTGAGGGCAGGCACGCAATGACCAAGCCAATGTACAAATCCAGGGAGTTCCAAAAGTCTGGGTAAGTGTTAGTGGTAGCCAACGCTGAAACTATGAGAGACTTACGAATTGTGACTAATGACAACTCGCCTTCGTTTCTTCCGCCATACAGCTTGACAAAACGAACAATAGTCATGACCATATTGATGATTCCAAGGAGAAACGTGAAGTAAATGCCAGCCCTGAGCCACCCCTTGACCATGAGATCAGGGACAATAAGCCAAGGAAGTGCAAAGACTAGACTTGTTAGCACTTGTTCCTCGCTTCGAAATGGGCAGATGATGCTTACTGAATATATCCCCAGCAAAGTTCAGAGCCCACGAAGTCCTCGCAAATACCATCCAAGAGGAAGTGAGGCATTGACGGTTGGGATCAAGTGTCCTTCTCAAGTCTTAGCAGGTCTGGGATATGGAGAATGGTTCGGAAAGAGTGCTAACCAGTATCGGCTGATAGGGGTACAGGTCGTGAAGAACATGATGATTGTGACAAGGTATGAGAGACCAACAAAGATTATAGTGGCCCAAAGAAACATCCTTCTCTTGATCATAAAGATGGGGATGACTTGTAGGTAGACGCAAAGCAAGGCAGCTTTGCAAAGGTAAAATGCGGTCAAAAAGGGGAGGGTGGAAATCCAAAGCAGCTAGGCCAGAGTCAACAATTGTTCTTTACCAGATTTCTTTGCATCTATACCTTGTGGACGTGTTGTTTGTCTGTTTTTGTACCATCATAGTTGCTCAAAGATGGGTAGATGTCCTGCTCCATGACTCCCAAGCGGATAAAGGTGATGCAGAACGCAGCCACGACAATTCCCATCGCCCATCCTGCTGTCATCCAGATATCGCTTCCAAGAAGTTTTCTCTTTTGGATGCCAAGTCGGAGGTAGATGCGAGCGACGATCACGGCTGTGGACAATGATATTAGAGCCCACTCTGTTATCTTCGTTCTTATTAGCGGATGGCGGGAGAGATCGAGATGCCATCACATACAACAAGCTCTGACGCTCCTGGGGCCATGTTCGTTGTACGTTATCCGTCAGTATCAATGTCGAGATGGAATAATATATCGAGTCGTGGTGGTGGATCGAAGTTGTTTGATCTATATTGAGGAACCGATGATGGTGGCTATAAAGTCGACTCGTAGACGTTTCAGGATGAAGTAGGGGACCATCGAGGGGACCGTTGGGTCAAAAGGGTCGCCAGCACATTTAACAGCTGCTCTTTACGCTTCTTGAGCCGTCTACTAATTCATCAAAGTTTTCCAATTATTCCTTTATCGGAGCATGTGGCATTTTATCGTCTGATCTTTCTGTCTTGGGTTGCGGCGCATTCCCGTCACCGAAGGCTAGAAGTAGATGGGCTCATGGCAAATTCCAGCGCTGCACAGGCTTTTGTGTTGAATGCGGCACTGGTACAAGAGAAGATCGGAAACTTCTCTTATTTACATAACATTGGCAAAGATTGCTCGGATACTCTGAATACTGGAGACTTGCATGGGAATGAAAAGAGGTCACGTCCAGAGCTGTAGAAAATGATAGCTAGTGTTTCCATGTTTGCGTTTAATGACTTTCAGTGCGAGTTCGCTTACTGGCTCACCAGGATGAACGCATTCCTCTTTGAGCTAAGCTGAGCTAGCGTCAGAACGAAGCTCATCGCTTCCACATGTCACATTCTTGTCTACCAAGTGTGACTTTGGTGAACCAACCATAGCGATAGACATGTCATTCTCGTGACAAGCATCTTGGAGAAGCACGTCAGAACGTTGAACGAAAGAGTAATAAGCTTGAGAGCGCCATGCTATACATAATTCTTAGCGATGGAATTGTTATTCTAGTCGGGCCTAGTTCGTTTTCGATGTTGAGGTCGGTTAGCTGATGCCTACTTATACACGTCAGTCCCGACAAGCACTGAAAAGGCTAAATCATGTGGTAGAGTCACTTTGCGCAGTCTTATCTAGTCTTATTCGAGGAGGGGATCTTTTTGAGAGTGATGAAATGACCAAATGTGAGGAAGAGGACTGAAGCTCTGCCTTGCCCTTGTCACATGTGGCCTCAGTTTGTGTTCGTCAGCGCGACGTGCGATCGCAAAATGATGCAGTCTTTTGGATCCTGCGACTTCGTGGCGATTTTCTCTGCCTACAGTTTTAATGCAACGAGCTCGCTTATGTCCAAGGTCTTGAGATCTTAGTACGAAGCTCTCATCGTGACTTCTGGCTCAGGGTTCGACATCATGAGTATCAAGAAATTTCAAAGCCTAGGGGAACGCCTGGTCCGAACGCCGTGGTTCTTCCCCGTCCATATCGTTTTCAGCACCGGCATCTCTTGGCACCGTCTATGGGCTCATGATCTGCAATTGGCGCAGCATCTGTTCTTGATCGTTCATTCCGTGCTTGATATGAAGAAGTGACGATGTAGTAGCTTCATTGCACGACTTTTTCTTCTCCCCGTCGGGAGAATCCAAAGGCCATAACTAGGATCATTGATCTTCATAGAGGATACAGACCTATGAATGGAAGATCGCTACAGAGACGAAGAATGTCACTGACTGAACTGGGTGTTAGCCGACGCTACATCGACGGTATATGTCAAGACTTCTTTGGGCAAGACGTGAATGAGCTGTTCGGTGGATCAGACCGTATTGCAAACATGTCTTGTGATGGTATCGGTGTCGGTGTCGATGTTAGTTCCGGTATGGGTGGCAGTGTTATTCTTGTTGGTGTTGATGTTGGTGTTGGTGTTGATGGTGGTTGTGTTGGTGATGGTTATGATGGTGGTGGTGTTATTATTCGTGGCAGAGCTGCCGTCAATAGTAACATAGTCCACTGGCTGACGGGAAGCAACCCGCTGAGAGCGCCTGGTTGCCTCAGATGGCCATTTCTTGGCTTTCGGCATGGCGTATTCAGTCCAGAGGTTTGTGGACGGTCGTACACTTGGTTTATCGTGGCTCAGATTTGTTCCAGTTAGTCAAATTTGGTTGCAGAATCAGACAGGAATATTTAGATGCAACAGAGCACGGAAAAACAAGTGGCCGTCGCAGTGTTATTGTTACACGAGTTGACATGAAGACCGTGTCACCGTGTCGAGTGCGCATCAAGTGCCCAGGCACCAGGGGCACGGTTGAGGCGGCGACCAACATAATGAATGTGTGAAACAGAGAGACGAGGGCCGGGAACTGATCCTCGGTACGCGTCAATGGCTACTAGTGGGAGAGAGCGGCATGGCCAGGCTATATCGCCACGGGCAATTGCACAGTCATGACGGGAAATGCAAGTCACCCAACGTACGAGATACGGACGGGCGCGATGGCTAGTAAAGCATGATCAAGGGGAATGTTAGGGCGGATGTGGCTCGGACTTTTTCGGGGAATGTAGAGGAAGGAAGCAAGAACAATGTTGTTCATGGTGTTTCCAGACGATGGGAGAAGAAGAAGATAAGTGGGAAGGGAGGTCGACGCCCTACCGGGGGTCAATGAGCTCCGGGAATTGGTCATTCTCATTGCAGTTAGTTCACTCAGGATCAAACGGTGTCTTGAGGATCTGCAGATGGGCCGGAAATGGGGCTCCTCTCAGAGGGTCTAGAGTCAACGCTTACTCACTTGTGCGGATGAGTCGACTTGACGACGTTCCATGTGTCAGCTGAGAAGGTTACAAGCCTGGGATGACCGGGGTTGTAAGCCGAGTAGGAAAGTTCAACTTGTCAATGAGGTTTTAGTAAACGATCAAGTCTATGGAAGTCGAGGCAACTGTTTTGGATCTGTCGAGGTGGTTTCAATATGCGTGCGACCGTGATCATCGTGTATTCCATGAACATGCATGGAAGGCTAAAGGATATCGGGACTGTAGCTCAGCAACATCATGCACAACACGACATACCCATGCTGGGATTTGTTTCTCAGAATTCTGTACAACCATGAGTAAATGTGAACGATGTGCGAATAGTCATGGCGGCATGGTGGCATGGCAAAGAGTCCCAACACAGAGAGCCTGCTCCTCACGGCGACCTCGCGTAGATTTCTCAAGGATGGGTCGCCAAGGCCCCAAGCGCCGGCTTCACCAAGAGTAAGGCTTATTCGTCGTACGAATAACTCTTGATACGGTCCCTGAAGGGTCTCGTCCCCCAGAACGGGATGGGGTGGTCCTAATTCCGGTCTCTCATCCCGTACCCAATACTTGGCCACACAACATTCATGGCTTGCTTACTCACTCTGATGCAAGGCGACTGACATCCGACATCTTGCATCAAGTACCGTGACTATTGGGTTTCTCCCCTTTTGCAAGAACCAGGTACAGTCAGTTCGTAGCAGCCGCTCCTAAACCAGCCATTCAGCGTGCCAATATAAACACCAATTCTGCCAGAATAAATTACCTTGACAGGTCAAGGGACGCAATACTTCTCCAAGTATCTGAATTGCGACACGTATTAACTTCAAAGGCGGGCTCAGTTTAGCACGGTTGTCAACGAGAGCTCCAGAGATCAATGTCTAACCTGGCCTTTCAAGCTGGATCTGAGTACAATGCGTCACACTATGGTTGACCAGGGAAAGTGCTCACATCAGGTCAGCAAGCCTACCCAGGAGGAGGTAGATAATGAACTCCTATTCGTACCCATGGTTGTGAAAAGGAGCGAACATGGCCTTGCAGAATGGACGTATACTCAGCGTCGAGGCTACCTACCCTACGCTTTACCAAACACATCTTTGGTCGCTGTGATAAAAATGGAGGCACATAGAAATGGGCATCAAGTAATATCGACTCGGTCGAAACGTACCATTAGTCTAAATTTGACCAGACGTCAACCTCTTTGGTCTACGTGCACACAGTGACAACAACATAAACCCTCACGACACAGCCCGGGAATGCGATATAGCTGGGTCTAATCTACAGAGAGACAAGGTGTATCTGGAAGGAACGTTCCGTAGAGAACTTATTCTATACGCGTCGAGAGTGATCAAGTTATTGGGGAGTACAAGGTCAACTTCTCTCTGAGCGCATTCAGGTAACACAAAGCCATAAATTATTGTTATTTTCTCTTTCTCTTTAGATCTGTAGGAAAACACGCTGCATCATTTCCTGAGGACAATATCCTGTGACTACCTAGATTCCTGCCCAAACAAAACCATAGGCATTGTGACGTAGGAGAATGGCATTCATGTTTGCGCAACGACTCTTTCAGTTCCTTCGCTTGTCAAACTTGCCCCAAAGCCATCTGCACCTCGCCGGTTACCCACTGAGAAATCAACGAGGCTATTCACTTGAAACGCTGGACGGTGCTGTGGTGGTTCAAAGACGCCTGCTGCCTCCTAAAACACGCTCCAGTGGGCCTTTGAGGTGTGACGAAGCCAGTCGTTTTCCTTTGTTGCATTCACCATCGGCTAGATGCCTAGAGAATCGAGCAAAGAGGTGAATTCATTGGATTGTGAATGCCTGGCAATGTGAATGCCCGGTCTCGCACGTCGATATAATCCCCTCTCTCCCCATCAGTCCTGTTATCCTGTCAACCTCTTTCTTCCCTGATATCCGATCATCTCATCCTTCATTTGTCCTTGTATCGTCCTACCTCAACCCTCCTATGGCCACCCATAACCCCGTCAACATGTCTGGTGAGGGTCAAGGGCTTCCTCTTCCCGAGAAGCGTTACGCGGATCTCAAGTTCCCCGAATTCACCGTACCAAGCATCTCCTCTGAGCCTCATAGGGATCAGTTTGCGAAAGGCACCACCAAGATCCTAGGCACCATCAATGTCATCTACCGTGTGGTTAGGACAGACCTCGAGTGGTTCGAAACCTCTGCCGCCTACATAAACCAGACTACCGGCCTGCACCAATGGGCCCCTCGCGACTTCATGCTAGCGGTGGACTGCATCTTGGCCGTCTGCGATGACCAGCTGAAGCAGATTGGGCAGATCGAGCCCGAGCTCCTCCACATCGTCAACAGAACTGAACCTGGCCAAGGCAAGACACTGGACGAGCTTTTCAAAGAAGCCCAGCATGACGCCATGACTGTACAGAGCCGAAGAGAGCATATCGCCAAGGTGACAGGTCTCCGGCGCGAGGACGACGAGATGCGGAAGAAATGGCCGGCTGCTTCTCCTACTGAGATCCTTTACTATCTCGTGCTCAACACCAAGAGCTGCCGTCAGAGGTTTGAGCGCGCGGCCGCTGAGGGACCCTCGAGGCTTCGAAAGGTCATCAGTAAGTTACAATGCTCCTATCACTGCTTCCACAACAGCTGACCAAGTCCACAGAGAGACTCACCAAGAACGAGTTCAAGAATACCATGACCGACAAGATTGAGCGCTCCACCGTGAAGCCCTCGCATCAGCCCAAAATCGGCGAGTTCGACCCTGTGATGCACTTCTTCTGCTCCGGCTACGATAAGCATGCGAAGAAGGTCCATCACAACGCCACTGTCGGGGCAACTCAGGAGCGGCTCATGTCATGGCCCAAGCTCAGGGAGATCCGAGCCACTATACGCGAGAAGCATGTTGGAAATGCTGTGTCCCTCTGGCGCGCTTTCATGGACAAGCTGATCGAGTTGGAGAAACCCACCAGAGACAAGACTGCAGAGAAGACTGTTGGACCTGGCGTCAGCCTGTCTCGTGATGACAAGGCAAGGATCAGGGAAGCCCAGGCCAAACCTATTAATGAGTTGTACGTCAAGGTCCTCAAGGTTATCACCGGCATGGAAACAGCCGAAGACTTGGGGATCGAACAACCCTTTCAGCGACTCAGGGCCTGCACTGATCATCTTGGCCAAGCTTTCCGGAAACACACGGATGGAAGCCTCATCATGAACCCATGCTGTATGAGCTGTGTCATGAACATCGGCTACGCAGAAGCTGTCTTTCCCAAGCTTGAGGAGGTAGATCTCGAAACCACCGCAAAGGCTTACACGATCGACAAGCGTTGCAAGACACCACACTCTTGCGCAGAGGTCGTGGCAAGCATGTATTGCGATCATTTTTCCCAGTCGATGGCCCAGACGAACATGGATGGCACTGGAGGGGAGTGAGAGGGTCGGTCTAGGGCTGCAAAGGAGGCGAGAGACGGCGCTGAGAGTACCAGGAAGACCTTGTGTTTGTAGGGATACTCGTGGAGGTGATGTGAGGATGATCGTGTATGTACGTGAACAATGTGAGGCTGTCATGGACTCGCCTGGCCGGAACGAAAAGTTGTAGTCTATATTTGGTCTTGAGTCAACTACCTACAGGATAGGACAAGAAGAAAGAGTCTCAGAGGTTTAGACTGCGAGCCACGCCCCTCCCATGACCATCAAGTGCCAAATCATCCAATCCGTACTGGTTTACCAACATTGGTGATGCACCTCCATGGTGTGATCTGTTCCACACCATCAGCATCACGCTCTCAACTGGATTCCCGTTAGTAACCTACCGGCCGAGTTCTTCTACTCAAGGGTCAGCGACAAGGAGTTCCTCCTCGCCTCCGGGGGGGACACATCGCTTGGCGCGCATGATCTTGCACGGGTGGTTCACGTAGACGCCAAAGTTGAGCTGGTTCTTGGGATCACAGTTGATGTTGGTGATGTCGTCGGCGATCTTGGCAATGTGCACGGGGCTTCCGTCATTGTCCTCTTCGTCGTTCAGATGGCCGGCGCGGCCCTTGGCCAGGATGCGAGGGTCTCTAACCTCGACGCCATCATCGTCGGTCTCGCTGTCGTACTCGTCCATGTCGTCGTCACGCGGCTCCCAACGATTGTAGATGATCCAGACAGGGCCCGCCTGGCCGCGCTCGGTGAGCTGTGCGACAACGCCGTACTGGGTCTCCTGCCAGCCGCGGCAGTTCAGGATAGTCTTGACGTCTTTGTCGCGGATGTTGTTCCAGTCGCCTTCAAAGTAGCGCAGGGCACCGAGCTGAACAAAGGTGAAGTTGGACATGATGTTGCCGTAGTCGGCTGGGTTCATGATGGAAGTGTCCGCAGTCCCTCCAGTCGAGTCACTGTCGGCAGTCGCTCCAGACGAACCACTCTCGGCCGATGAGCCTGATCCTGCCGATGATCCGGACAAGTTGGGACGAGGGTGACCCTTGTTGTTGGTGCCAGAGTGAGCAATCGGCGAAGCTTCCGCCTGCTCGTTCGACTCGACGATTCCGGCATTGAGGTCGATGGCGAGAAGACTGGGCTCGG
Source organism: Fusarium protoensiforme (assembly GCA_011320165.1). Lineage (NCBI taxonomy): Eukaryota > Fungi > Ascomycota > Sordariomycetes > Hypocreales > Nectriaceae > Fusarium > Fusarium protoensiforme. The sequence goes on along the minus strand of JAANQP010000699.1, from coordinate 12,942 downwards.
CAACAAGCCAGTCAGGCTTCTGCACGTCAGGCCACAGAAAGTGTTGGGCAGCAATGAAGGCAAAGCCAGTGGCATGCCCATCGAATTCTCCCTCGCCAAGGAGGACGGGCATATGAGTGAATTTCTGCATGAGGGAGCTGATCTTGCCGGCATCCCGCTGGACGAGGAAGTTAGTCGCGGCGACGGCGTTGATGAGCTGCTTCGGCTCGATGGGCAAAGCACGAGCGAGAAACTTGCGGCCAACCCACTTCTCATACCAGTAGAAGAAGCAGTGGCGCTTCTCTTGCTCGGGAAACGCATCGTCAAGAAGCTTGGAGAGCTCATGCGGGTTGCAGACAACCTGGCAGTATTTATCTTGGTGGGTATGATACCAGGCCAAGAACTCATCGTGGTACTTGCTTTCGTGCTCGTTGAAGGTTTTCTTGACGTCGTCGTCGGACGGGTCGAGGAGGGCGTCAACTCGGAATGTCGACATGGTTACGATGTGAATGCTTGTTGACAAAGCTGTGGAAGATGAAGTCTAGCTGTTGACAGGCTTGACGGGAGGTAGGAAGAGGCCCGGCGGCCGTCAAAGGGGAAGTGAATCAGCGGCCCAAGAGGGATCTCAAGCAAGGGCTTCGTGAACAGAATCCGTAAGTTTGGAAGATGGAAAGATGTTGTTTTGCGTGTTTGTGTGCCCGGCAGAAGAGTTGGGGAGGGCAGCTGGGCACTTTATGTGCCACGCTGAGGTGCGGGGCAGGTTGCACAAGCACAGTGTAGGTATTACAGGGGATGATGTTCAGGAACAAAGAGAGACAGGTGAGAAAGTCGTGAACAAGGATACGTCTATTCCTTCTCTCCTTTGAGACGACGTCTCTTGTCAGGCTGTGATGCCCGTGACTTGGAATCACAGCCAGGCCCCGGAATAATGTGGGGCCGACAACGTCACCACCAAAAACACCATCCCATCCTGAGGCACCAGCCTAACTACCTTACCTATTCCTTTATAGAATACATATCTACGCCTCTTTAGTATAATAATACAATAGAAATCTCAGGGTAAGAAAAGAACTATCCAAGGCAGGGGAAGGCCCCTTCTAACTGGGTGACCTTGGCTCTAGCATTTAGGACATGTGTGCTAATGAGCTGTGATGGATCAGACCTGTCAAACTTTGACGACATAGCGAAACTCGTCAAGGTTAAGTAGGTTACCTCTAAGCCAGTCGTTGGCTTGGGAGGTTCATACAGGGAGTACAGGGGAGTGATGAGGGCTGAGGCTCGGGAAGGAGAAGAACAGAGTCATCAAGGAGGTCAGCTTCATGACCGCGACACTTGAGGATCCTAGCGGGGAGTTTATGGTGACTAACAAGACTTCCAAACTTGCATATGATAACTGGTTCACGCATGGCTGGTCTCGGCAAGATGCTGAACATGATGGTCAACTGAGAAGTGACATATTGGTAGTCAGCAGCCACTGAGGCTCTGACGACTCCCTCTTCATGTGAGACCGATAGCTAGGTCTATTTCAAGTCAACTATGTCAATCGTTTTCTCGATAGATGTTGAACGGATTTATGTACTAGTTTTACTCCCTTTATCCACAATTTGTACAGTGCCCAAGTCCCAATACTTTCGACCTCCTGTCTTTCTTGTCGTCAATGACGTCTCCAATAGGTGCCATCAATCACAACAGCAAAAGACCCAGTTATCAATACATGATGGCATCAAAACCCAATGCCGCAAAAACCATAAATTGGACTCTCGTTACAGTCAGTTCTTCGCCCTCTTTTCTGTAGCCCCTCCGCTCCTCAGGCATTGGCTGCATTGGCGGCCAATCTCCCATGTAGCATCAGCACGGTGTATAATGGATGACCATCCGCACAGGGGACCCTGAAGACCATGTCAACTGCCTAACTATCCTGAGGTACGGCCAGTCTCTCTTGACTGGCCGACGGGAAATGGCATTCAAATATGATTTGCCTCCTCGCTTGGTGGGCCAACCTAGAAGACCACTACAACAAAACTACCCTCCTCATAATCTCTATGCCTTTCAAACAATTTCTCCCTCAAAGTAGGCACCGATTATAGCATCTGGCCGACGGCAGGAGTGCTTGACCAAGGATAAATGGTTCTTGATTGTTGATCTGACTTGAACTCTCATCAACTTAGCGCTGACCGCTGTGTTCTCTCTGAAAGGTATGAGAAAGACACGTCAACTAGCCACGACCCACGTAGGGTCTCGTCAGTGACCAGCTTCGAGATGGAGGCAATCACTCGAACTCCCGCAGGGGACAAAACGGGGAAATCCCAATTACTGCTTCCAATCCAAAATCCGCCAAGTGTGTCTTCCCATTTGGCGGTCATGCGTGCCCTAGTGATGAATCACTGAGACTTGATTACGGGTCTTCGCGCACAGATTACGTATATATGGAGTCGCCATCGACTGTAACTGCTTCGAGAGAATTCACCAAAGCCTCCTTAGATATACGGAGAAGAGTAACCTCGTGTCATGCTCGCGTCGGTGCCAAGTTTGCATGACTCCCTGATTTCCAATACTCTTCTGTTTGGTCCAACATGGCTGCATAGCATGGCTGCATGGGGCAGAATCATCGAGACCAGATGCGACGTCAATGATAAAGTTGAAGAGGCCGCGGGCGATTCCCAGAAACACTACAAGGATAGAGTATATCACATTGTAGACGGCTGTGAAGATGAGGGCGCGCTGCATCAAATCCCACCCCAGGGAGGGCTCCATGGCCGGAATAGTGAGGCAAGCGAGGTCCGCACTTTCTTGGGGTGTTCTACCCTTGTTGTTTCTGGGTCATTTTTGCGTCAAAAACCTTCATTGTCCCTGGCTGAGGACACCAGACAAGTGATACCCACAGATAAGAACGAGAACCCGAGGTGTGCAAGACATGGTGGCCCGAAACTTCGACGCAGTGTTCTAGTGTACACTTTGCCCATACCAAACTACATCCACGCTCCTACGCCAACGGTAGAAGTACGTTGGATCTTGCAGAGCTGCGTGCGGATGGCGACAGCACATAGGTCGTCGCTATGTAGATGACTTTTTAGAATGTCTGGGTTATATCCATTCAACGGAAAGACTGAGCGATTATTAAATTCTTGGTCAGATTTTGCTATCGCCTCCAGCGTGCGACCAAGATCCCACCAGGTTACAAACCAAACGCATGTGTGTCTGTGAGTTTGCAACAAAATGATCGATTCCTTTAAAGCAAGGCATACGTCTTTTATATGCCTCTAGAACGCTCTTCCGCTATATGTGCCTCATTCCAGCATCTTAATCTATGAATATGATACTCGACTCGTTCGAAGCAGTTCATTCCAGGACTTGAAGGACTCTGTGTTGACTCCACCAAGGAGTGAGGAAGTGATAGTTGTGCCATATGCTTACAATCAGAGTCGTAAGTCATAGTCAGGTTGAGAGAAGACCTAGACGAGGAAGATGCATCCGTACTAAATTCCCCCCCCAGATTCCTGTTTTTCGTGTCCTGCAGGAACCTCCTCCAGTTACCCAATAGATTCTCGGCGCTCCTATAGCAAACGCCTCAAAAAGGAGTCCAGCAACGCATTCGCCACAAACTGTCTGAGCCATCTCCTTCTATAAAGCAGAGAAATCTCCAGAAGTGAGTTCGTCATCCTCCTATATACTCTTGGCCTGCCCTCGTCACCATGTTGAATTCAAGGGAGACAAAGGATGCCATCTACGATAGCACTTGGTTCCGCCTGGGCACTAGCCACTCACGGGATGGAGCGAAATGTGTTTAACCAACTCTTGGAGCCTATGACATGTGAGGCCGACAGTTGTTACAGCATCGCCCTGCGGCATGAATATGCCCAGGACCCTAATTAACAAAATTATAAGCTCTACGTAGTATGAGCAGGTTGGAAGACATGATATCCAATAGCAGCTCGTATAATTGTAACATAATTGGGCATTGAGTCAACCTTGCTTTACGAATTTACTTGTTCTGGCCACCACTCTTTCGTCCCTCGAACTGTTGTCAACGCTGAGTCCTTTCCTCTTGTCTATTATCATCGGCCATGAGAGACTGACAACACTCTGCAGACGAACCTATGCCTCAAATCGAATTCGCTTGTGGGACGGACCATCCAATAACTCGACCGTCTGGTTGGCGGCACTCAACATCCGGATAACCTCTCGGCAGGCAGGACGCTTCTTTCTCTGTTCACCTGCACGAGCATATGGATGCCTTACCATCTGGAGAATGGCCGTTCTGAGGCCTGGTGTCTCCAAGTTTAATCTCTGGGCTCCAAAGGATGAGAGGATTTGGCTCACCTGTGTCCTCGCCAGTGACGAGATCCCGAGTTACAGTGTCATACGCCGCATGAAATAAGGGCCGCTTCTTCTCATTCACATCTCCATATCGCCACGGATTCTGGCGAAATTGCCATGGATGCCTCCCCAGGAGCATCCATATTGCCGCGACGCCTATAGCCCACACATCCACCGTCGCGATAAATCGGTCCAGCTCTCGTTCCGGAGATAGCCAGTCGATGGTACCAGTAGTCCCAGGTTTGGGTAACACGTAGCCGTCTGGAGCGTAAATGGCGTCTTCTGTGTCGAGCAGGACGATCGACACTTGGCCAGAGTCCCACTGTCGCACGCCGATGTTCATAGGCTTGATATCGCCGTGAATCCAGTTGTGAGAATGGAGGAGGTCGATAGCCTCCAACAGAGATATTGTCATGGTTCGGACCATACGAGGGCTGAACACGGTTAGTGTCGATATTGCAGAGGAGAAAGTACTGACACAAAGGGACCCTCATATTGGGATAATGTCTTGGGCGTGAATGGTGTTAAGACAAACCACACATCTGCAGAAGTGTTGGCTACATTTGGATCGTCCGTGATGATTTCTACCAGACGCACAATGCGATTCTCCTTGGTCGCATCGGCCAGGTGTGTCAGCTTCTCGAGTGTTCTCTGGCGTCGTGTTAAAAGGGTAACAGCTCTATTCGTGACATTGGCGTTGGCAACACCCGTCCGCTTCAGGGCCACGAGCTCTCCAGTATTGCCCACACCAACACTGACTCGCCCCGAGCCGCCTATCCCTATTGTCTCTGCGCTGCTTAGTGTCCACCGACCGACTTGGATGCTATTCCTGGGGGCAGGCGTAGGGGTCATGGATAAGTCAACCGGCCGTGATACACCACTGGATGTGCGGATGTATTCGCTCATAGCTGTGGTGTGTTCCTCCGTTGCGCTATATCGTGTGTAGGTGACTTCATATTGGAGCTGTCCGAGGCGGATAAAGGAGCTGTGCTTGTTGAATAAACGGAATTGTTTAGGACCCAGCGCTTCCCCATCGACTTCTACAACACCATGATCGGAGATCCTTCTCACGAGGATCCTCCCTGTCTCGTGAACTTGGAATGTCGCGTGGTGTTGGCGGATGCCATGAAGCGTTGAGTTCTCTAGACATAGGATCAAGTCATTTCGTGACTTGATACTTCGCCTTCCCGCTGTCCACCCTCGAAACCTGGACGCTGGCAAGCGAGATAGATCAACAAGGTAACAACCCGTGTGGATGTACTTTCCAAGGTCGTCGCCAGTGGTTGGATCGTGCTGCCCGGAGGAAGACGGCGATGACGAGGAGAGATTGCCAGTTCGGATCTGCTCTACAAGTCTGCCAACTTCCTCGTCTTGAACCTGTCTCGACGATATTGAGACGTGGCAACCTGCTTGAGCTCTGTCCTCTTCAACTTGTGATGTTTCGAGGAGCCAGTCGGCGACACCAGAGAATGTGAGCCGTGCTTCAGCATTAGAAGGTGTTATAGTGATTGTGGCCTGGTATGCGGGTGACAATGGCCCAGACGGGTCGTCATTCGTGGCTTGGCTATTGGCAGGACTCGATGTCATGGCAGAGCAATGCTGTGAAAGCTCTGATTGGCCCAGGTGTAACTATCCATACATGGTATCTCCCAAGTTGCAATTGCAGATAGTTGAGAATATCAAGGTATTCGCCAATGAGATCACTTCTTTCACTCCTATAATTGGATGTTGGTTAATTACTCCTCATGTCTGTCGCTGTGAGGGGATTGCGTTGCGTGCGTGAATGTTGGCCGAAGGTTGTTCCGAATATCGCCTTGACCGGGTCATCAAAGATCCGTCCTCATCACAACACATGACATTCACGCTCAATGGAAGCATAACGACATCGTAGACACGACGCGGCATCATATTGTATCGTCGACCATCACCGGCTCCTCCGCCTTGGAAACATGGTCGCAATGTTCGTGACATGACCCAAAAGGACCAACACGACGCGACATGCCGTCAATCTCAACCTTGCGACGCCCCGTCGCCTGACCCGCCGGCTCCGCGACACCCAGCACCATGGCTCCAGCGTGAAGCGAAGCTGCACGAGCGCATCTATGATATAGTACGAGTTCTTCCTCCTTCCTTTGCACCATGGCGCTGATAGCCTCTAGGCCCTCCCCGATGTTGTCGAAACCTCAGGCTTGCATCTCGTGCCTGCACCGCCCACACCGATATGCGCTCGCCGACACGACTCTGTATTCATCCAGAAACTACACCGAGCACTGGAACTGGTGGTGTTCGCTCGTGATCTGCGCCGCAGTATGTATGGCCGCGATATCGCCGAGGATACACGCCCGGGACATACACCACCTGGACTGAGGGAGAAGCTGTGTCAGGAGGCGGAGGCCTGGGTTATGGACCCGAGCAGTGAATCGGAAACGTCATTGACGCCGGCTGGAAACAGCTCTCCGCAGGACCATAGTGAGAGGGCCTTGAAGCCGGTTTCGCCTCTGTCTGAAGAAGACCCGCTGGATAGGACGGACACTGCACTGGATCGGAAAAGAAGGCTGGATGAGTCTGAGAATATAAAAGTTAGCTCAGAAGTTAGTAAACGTCGGCGGCAATTGTAGAGAGCCTTGGCTTCGCTGTACGTAGTCGTGCGGGTGGTTCTATTATACGGAACTGGCCTGGCTATCAAACATGAGAGGGCGGTCCCCCTACTGCAAAGAGAAAAGTCTCACCTACTTGACCACCACGCCACGCTGCGATAGAGGCAGGCATCCAGAGTCATCAACTTGGTGCGCCCAGGCCTCAATGACAAAAGCGTTCATGTCAACATCCTTGTCTCTATGCTCTGACATTCCATGGTATATCTGGTACCGTGGGGGTGAAAACTTGGTCATGACGTTTATTGTTGTTGCTGCTGTGTTGTTGTTACCAGGGTGATGCTATCGGGAAAATATCCATTGCCGCTCAGCGAGTTGTGGTGGAGTTGCGTGGCCGGGAATGTTGGTCAACAAGGACGACTCTAGGCCCAGACTCGCCGCCTTTTTCAAAGAGCTGGCAACTCCGGAAGCGGTACCAGATCTTAGAGAGGCTGCGAGGAGGACGAAAATGTTGAGAACCTCAATTATCATAGACCCGCCGGCCATGGTGACTCCTGGTCCATAGCGTTGTAGCCAGCGACTCACAACACAAAGGGCGATGCTTCCGGAGCATGTAGGACATATCGGGAGGTGGAAACCACAGGCAGTCATTACGAAAGATATTAGCTTACAAGCGCTCTGGTCGCTGCCTCTTGTCCAGCCACTGAGTGGCAGACAACAAGAGGAGCTCACTCCAGATGGCAAGACGCTGGGGCTGAAATGCCAAGGCCTCTCGTGCAAACCACATCACATCGCTGCCCGGGGGCGAGTGCCACAGTGACCTATGGGATTGCCATTGGAATCAGACCTGTATTCGCCATGCAGCTATGTTAGGGAATCACCGCTCAAGTGTTGCATGGACTGTGCTATATGCACGAAGAGAGATTCGCCCATCGCGACTTGAAGCCGGCGGTACGTATGTCTATCCTTTGGAGCCAGGTATTCTGCTCTGGTTGCCTTAATACGACAGATGACGATAGGGATGAGTTTGTTGGGACGATATAGGACATGCGAATCCGGCTCCTACCTGTGACGGTCAAGGTTCCGGAGGAGGACCACGTATAGGCCTTGACGGCTACATGAGTAAAAAAAAAGCAACATGAACAAATAAAGTTGAATCCGTCAGATCCAAAACCTAGATCAATTTTATGGTATCTTCTATCTGAGGCGGTGGGTCAGGCTCATATGTAGATCTCAAGAATTCCCGGCACCTTTTATAGGACTAGGTTGTTCTTGCTAGCAGCATCATGCTTGCAAACACCCTTTCCTCTAAACGCCAATTCGAAGAAGGAGTAGAGCTCTACAAAGCTGTAACCAAGAATGGTCGGCAACATCAAGATCCAATGTAACAGTCCTCTTGTAACTCCCCGAAGACCCTTGTTGTAATTGTTATTGCTATCGCCAGGCACAGGTAGATTCCAACGGACGAGGACGGTGACAATGAGCAAAAACGCGTATTGCGTTCCCAAGAAGATGAAGCAGATGGTTGAAAAAAGAGAATCGCCGATGAAGAGTCGATCATGTTCGGCAGCAACCATGTTCATGAGCTGAACAATGATGGGGGAAATCACAGAGAAGATGGCGCTGGCGCAGAGAACGAGGCCATAGTAGGTGAAGAAGCGAGTGGCCCAGCTGATAGACAGATAGAGCCCAGGGATTCGGTAGGTCTTGACAATGAAGTAGTGGAAGACTTCGCCGGCGCCAATGGTCCATCGGCGAACCTGAAGGGCCCATTCGCGGATTTCATCTGCGTAGTTGGCGCCAGAGGTCGGACCGTTGATAGAAATCAGATTCAAAGGCCTGATGCGGATTTCTCGTCGTGTTATGATGGTGTAGCGAATCAAGGCAATGATATCCTCCATCTGATAGGCCGGGTGGGTAAAGGCGCCCTCTTCCAACAACTTGACACTGAGAGAGTAATGAGACATGGGGTTGATGTTCCAGGGAATCAAAATACCCATGAAGAAAAAGGTGCGCAAAACACCGGTAATGTCGACAAAGAAGGGCATGGAATCGCGCTTGTAGATGATGATGGATTGCCAGATGGAGGAGTGGCGGTCGGCGAAATCTAGCTTGGAGTACTCGGTTTCCAGCTCCAGCATGTATTCGGGATCGAAAACGGCGTCGCAGTCGCAGTTGGTAAAGATGTGTTCGTATTTCTCATAGTTGTAGTCGACATCTTGACGGAGGATCTGTAGGCCTTGGCGACAGGCGTAGTTCATGTTGGAGCACTTGCCGCTGATTTCGCCAGGAATGCCCGAGGGGTGGAAGGTGACGATGAGACGGAGGAATTTGCTCTCGTACTTTGCGTAGACTTCATCGCGTTTGGCTTCCTTGTCAGGTGTGCGGCATTCCATGCCAATAATGACGGAGAGGCGGGATTTGGCATCTTTCTGCCGCACGAGAGAGTCCAATGTGGTTTGCAGTACGCCCATGGGTTCCTTGTATAAGGTCATGGCAACTATGTGACGGATGGTTGAGTAGTCGTTGGCCGTGGCGTCAGCTGATTCGACATCTTGGGCTTGTGTGGTCTTGAGCTTGTTTCGGCTGTTAATGGCTAGTGTTCGACGAATGGCGCAGATGGTGGCTATCAGCCAGATGAGTTGGAAAAGACCGATGATAACTATGATGACGACGTTGGTTGCTTGGTTGACATAGGGAACAAAAGGCATCCATATTGGAAATAAAAGAAAGGTGAAGATTAATAGGAGAAATAATAGGTTCCAGCGGACATAGCGGTTGGCTGCTTCTAGTTTTGCAGCGTCGATGCCACTGTCTAGGCTGTCGAGAGATGAGGATGGTAATGATGAAGGCATATCGGGGGGAATTTCTCTCACGAATGAATAAAGGAAATTCTCTATAAGGAGAAAACAAACGTATGAATCATGAAAACACCTCTAACCGAGTATTAAGAAGAATTCATCTGAATGGTACAATTCTTGAGGGCAGTTTGGGGGGAGTTCTTCTTTTTTATCTACGGAGTCAGTTCCCTTCGCGGACCCCTCTCTCTTTCGGATACCAAGGCCAAGCCCCAATGATAACAACAGAATATGGCATCATGGATACAGGACGGAGTGTTTTGTTAGTTGATGCACGTACGAATACATGTAGATTAAGATGAGACAAAAAGCCGCCACATTGAAGATACCCATAATTCTGGGACTTCACGGAATTGCTTAACTGGTGCATTGCCTCTTCTAGCTGCAGGGGCTTAAGCTATTGACCTGTAAGGAGCTGAAATCCGTGCCCGCTTTTGGTTGATTTAGTATTACCGGGTGGGCAATCGACTATCGACTGGTAGCGACCGAACCTCAGCTCATGGCGTCAAGGCCTCTAACTATGATGGAGATTAGCCCCTTGGCAGTCAAGCTCAGCTCACAACTCCAGCGCCACGTCGGCAATCGAACCAGCACACTAGCACGGTCAGTTAGGGTTATTGGCATGCATGTAATCTATAGTTTAGGAAAATTTTCATTAGTTCCAACTAACGGCACTGCCACTTAGGGTGCCGCCTAGCCACGAAAGCAGCCTCAAAATAGAAGAATTAAGCGACGTCCCCAAGCAGCCACCAAGCAGCCACCAGCAATTCCGCAGGTCGTCATCCTCCACAAGGCACCACATACGGCGAGGCACTCACTAATAGCTGTCAGATTCCACAAGCTCACTGCTGACGTGTCTCACTTGCATGACAAGACCAAGGTGAACGAAGGTGGCGCTTGCTATGAGGAATACGGGAAGCTCACAGCGAACGAGTGTACGCAACAAACAACTGGCGCTGGTGGAGTTCACACTGGTTCTTGGCCACGCATGGGGTATTTGTACAAGTCTTGATGCACTACTACAGGAGGGCCGGCCATGATCATTACCAATGAATGGCATAGACCATGGCCCATGAAAAAGAACTAAAAACTTGGCCAAATCTGCCAGGTGGCGGTGTTGGCGTTCTCGCTGGAACAGGAGGAAGGGATGGTTCCCTGATACGCTTAAGGACCACCAGGGGGCCATTGGCTTCCTTCAGAGCCTCCAATCCCAACACCTCGGTTCCAGACTACTGCTAACCCTTGTAGATCAGCCAAGCTCGGGTGCCACAAAGGCGTTTTCCTGTTTCAGCTCGCTTGGAAGACGCGTCTTCGAGGTGAAATATCGAATTGAATACTAACCTTTTCTAGCTGTATGCGCGGGAAGGCCCGGAAACGTGGTAACAAAGACTGTCAAAGTGCCAATACCAGGATGTAGCGAATGATATTTCATAGGCGGCAAGGGGGTGTCTACTGTCTGGGGTTTAGCGCCGTTCGCTTAGCAGCTGGAAATAGCCGAAGCGAGCTCATTTTCTCAGTTTCAGCTCCCTCATTCCCCAATCCTTTAAAGAGGCTGGCTGAGAGACACTGATAAGAGCTTCCAAGCCCGGAAATCCCAGTATGCCTTCTCACCACCCAAAACACCACCCACTGATCTGTGATAGTCTGCAATTACACCGAGACGTCGCCTTCACGGAGTATCTTTGGCATTATTCCATACCCTAGGCAAAGGAACTCCAGTCATGACCAAGGTAGAAACGTAGTCATGATAGCCCGTTAGAAAAGGTGCTTGAGAATGACTGACCAGTGGTTGAGCGTCCAGGCCCATTTGGGCAACACTTTGTGTACTGCTACATTATTGTGACGTTTTCAGAACTAACACTCGCTGTGTATCTCAGTTTCAAGTTCACCCAGGCCTGTCATTGTCGACCAACCAACCAACCCGTGGCCATGTGATGCTCATCGCTTTGATTTATCTGCTGTTGCCCATGACTCTGTCCGTGGTTGATGGTTGCATGGGCAACTTGGCCATCCACTTTGTCGAGTCCGTCTTTCACCTGGCTTGCTAGTTACTCGCTCCATTGATGCTGTTGCTATTACTACTCGTGGCTTGATTGACAGCTTCAGCAAAAACCATGCATCTCTACACAACATGGCCCCGACGACGCCACTGAGTCGCTTTGTAAAGAGACAGTATAGCTTCACATTGGCCACCTAGAACAGCGCGTCGAGACGATCAAGTCACCCATTCAAAAACCCGTTCTCAGCCGACGGGAAGCTCGAGAAGAAATTGAAAATTATGAAACCATTCTCAAGTTTCACCCCTAGACTCTGGGCCAACTCCTCACTAGAGCTCTCGAAGTGGAAATCTCCACTCTCGTCCCCTGCCTGACCGACAACGAGTCCGTTGCATTATTGAAAAAGTCCATCACCAACGTCTCCAGCTATGTCAACATCTGGGAATATGAATTCCGAAAGAGCAAGTATGTAGCATCGACCGCCAAGTCCAAGGACGCGATGCAGCTGAAGGAGATTCAGGGCAAGATACAGGACCTGAAGAAGTCGCTTTGATACTGGCTGAATATTATTTATGCCAGGAGCAATGCCAATGGAGTTTTACGGTATGACGGGCAGTGGAAAAAAAGTTGGGACGAGTTTGGGTGCGGGCGTAAAGTTTGGATACCGGAACACATGATGTATTTACAAAGGGAGAGGGCTCAGGGCCACATGTGGAAGCCGTTCCTCAAGCCTTTGCCGAGTACGTAATTGGGGAATATATTGGCTAGCACTGCACAACTGATTTGTGAGACTAGAAGAGTAGCACTGTTGATTTTTCCTATTTGCACTGGCTGGCCTGGAATTATCATCATCGCTTCATATATTGGATACCTGCCTTGTCCTAGTCGCCGGACTTAACTCGGTTCAATAGCCCTTTTCTCACTCATAGAAATGTTTTCCCCATTCGCATATGCCTATTCGTATTTCTGCACAATTCACCCAAGTGGTCTGATGCCCTCTAAGATCCTGGGTCCCTTATAAACTTATAACACTCCCGTAGTCATGCCTCCTTCTCAGGAACGGGAAACGGCTTATACTCCCCATACGAGAGATAAAACCTGCACTTGTACCACTTCTTCGTACGAATATCCTCCCTGGCATCTGATGCGATAATAATACCCGCCATGCGGTCATCAACTATCTGTCGTACGCGGTTA